>CM042009.1:152608382-152865882 GCA_023525715.1 Cichorium intybus | reverse complement strand
TTCACATATATAAATTTATATGCATATATATATATATATATATATATATATATATATATATATATATATATATATATATATATATATATATATATATATAATAAGAATATGCATATAAATAAAAATATGTTTCCATATACTTATTAAATATACATATTTTTTAATCAGTACAGTAAAGTATGCATATTAATATGGATATATATATATATATATACCTCAATTGTAGGTTCTAATTTACGCTTTTTTGTTGGGGTCTCTTGTTCTTCCAAATTATCTTCTTTTCCTTTCTTCAGCTTTGAAAGAAAAAACATATATTAAAATAATTTTTAAAATTTGTAAAGCTGTATGTATATGAATATAAATATACCTCAACAGTTGGTTCCAATTTATGTTTTTTTGTTGAAGGAATCTCTTCTTCTTCCAATTTACCTTCTCTCACTTTCTTCACCTTTACTGGTTCATAAATTTTTTTTCTTTTCATCTCATCTTTGTTCCAGAAGTTTATTGCTGGAAGATTTTTCAGATTTGTTTTGTTAGATCCATCGTCTGCTGATGTTACTGTTTGAATATAAGCAAGCTGCACCAAAATAAATTTTGTTAATTATTTTCAATAGATTAAAACAATTTAATAGATTTAAAAATACTTACAAGTAAAACTACTACCGGTCCTGCATAAAAACTGTTATCATTTTTTTTCTTCCAATACTTTTTCGACCCTCTCAAAGCCTCCAAAACAAAGTTGCACCAGTTGACTTTTGAAATGTCAACTTTTCCAACTAACTTGTTAACAACTTTTGTTAGGCAAATCCCGCTTTTTTGAGATTTGCAAAGATTATTTGTGAATAAAACAATAGAATTTAATTTGAATAAAATTCCATGATCTCCTGTGCTCATTATCTTCTCTGCAACATCTTTTTTGCTTAGCTTTTTGAAATCTTTGAATTGTTTCTGGAACTTCTGAAGTACTGGATGTGCATCAGTGTGTTCTTCCAAATCTTCTAAATTTACATCTCCTTTTGGAATTCTCAATAAATCGTATATTAAATCTATACTAATTTTTATGACACCCTCGGATGTTTTAAGCAAAAGTTTTTCATCATCAAAAATATCAACTAGATTATACCCTAGTTTTGATGGTATAACATCCAGTTTCATATTTAATAGAGAACCAAAACCAATATTTGTTACTGTTTCTTTTTGTTTTTTGTTTAATTTTTCAATTACACTTAAAAACTGTGTTGGTGTTGTCCTTGTATGAATAATGTCATCTGATTTTTTTTCAAGTCTTTGTTTAGTTTCTTCGAAAACAATCTTCTGTTTCTTCGAATCTATTTTTCTTTTTGATTTTCTTGTTTTTTTTCTTTTGATATAATAGTTGTCTTTGTTGTTTTGGACCCTACAACATATTTTCAAAACATATATCAGAATATTTATACATATTTAAATATTTTATAGATTAAATGACTGTTTTTAAAAATATCACATTAGGACCAAAATTGTAAATTAATTTTAACCACAAGGACCACAAAGAGCACAAGTGAATATGTGTATAGATAATCAAATATATATGCATTTAAATATGCATATGCATATGCATATTTATATGCATATGTTTTAGTCCTTGTGATCACATATTTTTAAATTAATTAGAGTTTCAGTCCTTGTGATTAAATATTTTTAAAGAAAAAAAAATATTGTAAAAAGGAGAAAAAATGTAAATTAATATAAACACAGTGATCACAAATTATAGTTTATAAGATTAGGACTAAAACTGTAAATTAATTTAAACAAGAAGGTCCACAGTACCACAACTGAATATATGTACAGATAAAATATATGCATATAAATATGTGTATGCATATTGCATATGCATATGCATATTTATATGCATATGTTTCGTTCCTTGTAATTACATATTTTTAAAGTAAATTACAGTTTCCGTCCTTGTGCTTACATATTTTTCAAAGTAAAAAAATCTTGTATAAAGGAGAAAAAATGTAAGTTAATGTAAAACACAAGGATCTAAATTTAAAACACAGGGATGAAAACTGTAATTTAAATATTTTTCAATATTTATATGCATTATGCATAAGCATGTTGGGAGTACCTGTATGTTGATATACATAGCAATGTCAATACAAAGAATATTTATATGGATATGCATATGCATGTTATAAAGATTGATTTTTGTATTTCATATGCATATCCTATTTTATATATGAATTTATGTATAGACAATCAAATATATGAATATAAATATGCATATGCATATTTATATGTATATGTTTTGGTCCTTCTGATTATATATTTTTCAAGTGAATTACAGTTTTGGTCCTTACATTCTTGTGTTTTGGGTTCAGAGTCTTCAGTTTCTGGTGTATCTTTGTTCTCTTGGCTTTTCTGAGTTTCTTCTTCTTGTGTATCAGAAGTATCATCATCTTCTATTAAGACCGGATCATCTTTATCATTTTTGAACTTCATCAAGATTTTTTTCATAATCCTTTCACTTTTTTTCTCATAACTTTTTGAAAGAAGTAACTTTATATAACCTGTAACAATCGAAATAACAGTTATTAATAAACATGAATCACTTTCGAAAACAATCTAAGACATCTAATTCAACTTCTAATGACCAATTGAAATTCAATGTGTATCCTAACACTAAATCAGAACATGATTAACACCATTAACACAACTAATCCATCAATTAAAGAATCAACTTCGAATTTAGATATATCAAATAGTGATCCATTAGGTAAGAGAACACTAACCTTATGATTTGAAACCATCAACCGAAATTAAGATTTGAAAACACAATTATAAGCTAAAATATCATTTGATTTGATTTTTTAAAACTTCAATTCCTTACTCATAGAGTTTTGATTTACGAGCTCCAAGAGAACAGTGTAAAGTAGAATTCAAGCAAAATCACGTGATAATGTTATTAGACTCATGAATTAAACATAGAATCCTAACAAAACTTTCATATAAAGCGCAAATTACCATGGAATTGTGGATTTGTGGAGAATACTAAACCTAGAAGACAAAATTGAAGAAAATGAGTGGAGAGTGCTACCTCCCCAGGTTTTATTTGATGATTTAAGCATAAAACGTACAATATGACTCTAAGTAAGCTTAAATTTCAATCACTTCCAAAAATCGTAGAAATATACCTCGATTTGAACGATCTTGTGCGAACCGTCTTGATTTCGAACAAGGATTTAAACGATCAGTTCGAGAAAAGGTTAGGGTTTCTTTGAAACTTAGGGTTTCTTTGAAAATTTTGAGAGAATCGCAGATTTTACGGGAGAGAAAATGGTAGGGTTTTACAGAATCGAATCAAATCTTTGGATTTGAATTGAAATTTCAGACAATGTTCTTTTCGCAGCTTTTCTTTAGCGTGTCGTATTATCCAACTTATCACGAAGGTGTCCGGTATCCGGATATGTGTTATTTTGAAATGACGCTTTTAACCCTCCGCCTTATTTCCGGGTTTGGACGCGTTTTTAGTGGGCTGGGCCTTTTTTTTAATGGGTTCTCAGGTTCTTAGTATTTTAGGGGTTCCTTCATGATCCAAACCCTATATATATATATATATATATATATATATATATATATATATATATATATATATATATATATATATATATATATATATATATATATATATATATATATATATAAAATCAAAAATTCGAAACTTCCAAATTTTAAAAGATTCGAAAAAAATCATCAATTTTTGGTAAAAATTTTCATTAAAGTCATTGTTACCGGTTCTTCAGGTTATAATGGAAATTTGTTTTTCAAAAATTGGTGGTCTATTTGAACAATTAAAAATTGATGGTTAAACCGGAAAAAATGATAAAATATACCACAAATTCGCAAGCTGATCCTAAGTAATCGTTGTTGTTCATTGGATTCCGTGCTTTTTTCGTAATTATATAAGTTAAAGTGTATATATTATTTAGAACTAATTACGAAAAAGCATTATATTTTGCCAAAATTCGGTTTAACCTTCAACTTTTAAGATTCGAAAAAAACCACAATTTTTTGGTAAAAAGTTTCATCCAAACTATTGTTACTGGCCTCTTCAGGTAATAATGATCGGGTTAGATTTTTTTTTTTCAAAAATTGATGGTTTTATTAGAAGAAATGAGAAATTGATGGTTAAACCAGAAAAATAATGAAATATATTTTTTTTTCGTCATTTACCCTAACTAAAAAACAAAAAGGCTTGGATTTTTTAACAACACGACTCATAAACTTTCCGCTAATTTTCATTTATGTTCCTTGAAAGGAAAAAGTTTACGAAAATTGGGAAAAAAAATGTACTGAATCAGATTTTGGTTTTAATCGACTTTGTGTGTCACCATGTTTTAAATTTCAACCTTTTAACTATTGTATATATAGGTACTGATGTTTAATATAAGTTCAATATGTTTTTCTATTAGTTCATTAAATCAATAGTATATTTAACTAGGTTAACCAAATATAACCATACTTTCACTATTGCATTACGTATGATCGACATTGGCCAGTTTTGGATCCAAAAACATCATTTTCATAAGTATCTCTACTTCTCTAGATATTAAAATGGCGGATCCGCCAAAACTATTCAAGTGTTGGATCTAAAGCTCATGGGTGACAGGTGTTATTGTGTCATTCGTTATTTTAGTTATTCAATTAATTAATTAACTGTTTTCGAGTTAACGAACCTATTTTAATTTCCAAATTCAGATAATTAATTTTATGTGTGTCAAAACAAAAAGAAGAAAACTAAGGTAAGACTTGTTGAAAATTAACAGAGATGTCTTTAGGCTAACTTTAGAAAAAGTAAAAGATTAATTTGAGAAACACCTTGTACCCAATAATCTTTCAGTTCAAGATTTTTTGCAAAACCATATTCATTGATGATCTAAATCAAGCAACGTTTTGTTAAAAGTATATATATATATATATATATATATATATATATATATATATATATATATATATATATATATATATATATATATATATATATATATATATATATATATATATATATATATATATATATATAAAATATCTGGAATTTTAATGATTATCAAAATTAAGATATCATTAAAAGTTCAAATAAAACATCTTATTTTAAATAATTATAAATTTAAAATCTCGTTAAATGTTCGACTTAATTGGTTATCGGTTTATTCTTTTCGGTTTAATTGACTTTTTGACGTCAAAATTATGAAACCGAAAATATACTTTATTAAATATAGTTCTTGACACTTGATAGTATATCATAATTTACGAAATTAACACACAAAAAATGTTTTTGATCAATACAATAAAATATTATCATAATGTGTGAATGTATCAACTTATAAAACTTTCAATATCTTATTAATTATCAGATATCTCCACTCTTGGAATATTACAATCATTGCGTTGTGCATTTGAAAAAATATAGACATTCATACTTTATTACATATCGTTGTTGGATATAAAAGACTTATTTGCGAATGCAAAATAATGTATTTTTAATAAAAATAGTTTAACTTTTTATAAAAACACTTTAACAAAATGTCATATAAAATATTATAATGTTATGTTTGGTTTGTATTTTATTTACTAATTTATAAAGTTATTATATGACACAAGTTTTATATAATCTCTAATTATCATTCCTATGAAAATTGAGGGGGCATATTTGAAAAAAAAAAAAAAAAATAGATATCAATTTCTAAGATAACTGTTTTGCACTTAAAGTAGTAAAAAAATAATTTAAACTATTATTAAATAGCCATTAGTAAAAGTAATATTTATATTCAATCAAATTAAGTCAAATTCAATCAAATCATTCGTGTAAAAAGGAAAGTGATTCGTGCCAATAGAATTACCCGATAAATATTATAGTTGTTCTCCAGAATCTATAGAAGTTAGAAAAAAAATATCGGGACTGTTTTTTTTATATTAAAGATTATATAATGGGGTTGCATAATGATTACTATTTATATTAGATATTATATTATACTTATTATTTTAGCATAGAAAATAATGTAATTGGTTGGAAACGGTGGCAACTGGCAAAGACAAAAACACTAGAAAAATTAAGCCTCTTCATTAGAAATAAATAAATAAATAAAGTTGGACTGTGCATATGAAGCCCAATACAAAGCCCGATCATGTAAACATTATTTAGAGTTCTTCTGAATAACTGCATAATGCATAAGCAGCCGAATATAAGCCCACTCTACGAGAATTATACAACGATTATAAAAATGTCTCCAAAAGAAACTTGAGTGCACAAGACCAAATTTGGACAAAGAATTGAATGAAGAACACGATGCACGTGACTTTTTCCCAAAAAAGTCAAACTATTTGTGTAAGCTTTAAATTTTTTGAGTTTGATAAAGAATCAATGCATATAATTTTCTTGATTATTTCATTAAACACAATCGCATATAAATTCAGGGAAATTCCGATATTTGGGGAAAATTTCATCCACTGAAGCTCTAATTAGAAGGGGGATTAGAATAAGCTCGGCTATATGCTCATTGTGTAATTCTAACATTGAGTGTTACAATCATTTACTATTAGGGTGCAGGTTTGCCAAAGAAGTCTGGATGCTTATTTTACAATGGTGTGGTGCAGGGGATTCCATGGAGGAACTGTTATATAATGCGACATATTGGGGGAGGTGTCCCAAAAAGATGCGAGTCTTGATAATGATAACATTTGGTACATTGTGGAGTTTATGGAAGGCGCGTAATGACAGAATTTTTAAAGGCTTGTAATCCGGATAATCTAGGTGATCAAATCAAAGCTCTACTTTATACTTGGATCAAATATAGAAGGGGTAGAAATAATATTAGTCAGGTGGTGTGGTATTCAAATCCTCTAGAATCTGTGTAATTCTTAGCCTCCATATTCGGTGTAATTTGTATTGTGACTTTGTACTGTGGCTTTCTAGTCTTGCATCTCGCTAGGCTGGTTTGTCCTTCTTTCTATTTATATTATGTGTTGCCGGTTCCAAAAAAAAATCTATAATTATACATAAATAAATACACACGATACTATTTTAATAGGTTCCCGTAGTTTTAGTGGGAGGTGAACGGATTCTCAAAATGGGTTTGATGTCGGGAAAAAATTGGCGAGGAAGACTATTCATGCATATGTCGGCATATTGATAGGCCAACGGTATGTGAAGAACTCGAACATGGATGAGTGCCACTTGTTCCCTTATAAAATGTATGTCCGTTTCAGTGTGTTTCGTGCGTTGATGTTGAATGGGATTACCCGAAAAATACATAACGTAGATGTCACAAAAAATTAAAGTTTCTCGTCTTAGTGGAGTGTGCAGTTCAACTAGTAGGTTATGTAACCAACATGTTTCGGCGATGACATTAGCTATACCACGGTACTCGGCCTCTGCAATCGATCTAGAAAGGGCAGCTTGTCGCTTTGCCAACCAAGAAAATAAATTATACCCCGCAAACATACGCAATAACCCGAAGTTGATAATCGTTGGTCAGAACATCTATCCCAGTCAACGTCTATGTGTTTGGCGAGGCAAATATATGTGTAAGTCGAGCTCAATTGTGCATTGGAAATATCGGGCGATGCATTTTAACGCATTAAAGTGTAATGCCCGGGGGTATATAGAGTATTTGTTGTACCACTTATGTATGGGTGGGTGTACGTAACATATTGGAGGACTCTGGTTATACTTCGGTAGAGAGAGGGATCAGTGGCAGATTCTCCACCTTTGATGTTGAGCTTGGAGTTGGGGTTAATCAAGGTGGTAGTAGGTTTGCAATTATACATGTTTGCTTTTTTATGGCCTTAGTGTATTTTGTTAGCCACAAAACATGCTTTGGGGGTTTCATGAAACTAAAATTTTGAGAAAAAATAAGTGAGCTAACCCAAATTCGTCATGTCAAAGACACCTTTGAGAGTGCATATAATCTCGATTTTAAGTGTTATGGATGAAGCAGTGATTTATGTCATCTGCATAGAAAAAAAGAGGTAGGCATTTTCTTGACCACGTTTGTAGATAAAGAGTGACGCGTCACTCTTACTACAAGTAAACCTAAGGTGAAGAATGTGATTTGGAAACTGTTTGTACCAAGCTCGTGGAGCTTTTTTGAGGCCATAAAGTGATGGGCAATAAAAGCCCGAAGGTTGATTCATGTATGCACTTTCACGATGATCATCGTGTAAGAAAGAACTTGTCACATCCAATTAATGGATGTGCCGATTGTAACCCAAAGAAAGGCTACGGACACTCCAGATTGTTACCAACTTGACAATGGGAATAAATACTTCGTTGTAATCGATACCAACCTCTCGAGACTTACCATTAACAATCAAACATGCTTTATACCATTCGAGGGTACCATCGACTCTGAATTTGAGACGATATAGCTAAATGGAAAAGAATGATGTTGGCGCTAGTGATTCGACATTTTTAGTATAAAAATGTAAAACTTTGGCCTTTTAGTTTTCTTTTTTGAAAAAAACAAATCCCTAATAACTAAAAATATAATCAACACGATGTACATGCATAATTTTTTATGTTCAAAACATGGGTATAGATATTGCTGTAAAAGAAATTCGTTCTTAAAAGAAGTGTTATTTCTAATGGAACCTGCCATATACATAAAACATACACATATGCATACATACATATATACATACATACATACTTATATATACACATGCATATATACATACATACATACATCCATACATAATTTCTAAATTATTTATTTTTCTAATTACCGCATTATCTAAGTGGTTAATTTATAAATTTATTTAAATATATATAACAAAATATTTAATTTACAACAATAATATAGTATCGCTTATTATTTACAAAATATATAGTTTTCAAAGACATTAACTTTTGATGTGATGTGCTAATAAATGTTACATTGAATTGGAGACTTGATAATTACGTAGGTTTAGGTTGTACGAAGTGGAAAGGATAATACGGGACACTTGTATATCACGATGGGATCCAGCATCACATTTTCAAGGCAGTTTAAAATCCTTATAAGTAGATGAAACTCTTATTCCAGCCAAAAAAATCTTCAATCATCTTCGAAACTCTTCGATACATTTCGACACTTTTTGAGTTCCAAGAGGGTTTTTGAAGGTTTTCTAAGCCATTCCAAGGTTGGAGGACGGATTTCAAGCACGAGATTGAAGGATCGGGCAAATAATCATTCAATTTTATATTCAATTTGATATTTTTATCTTTTTTTTTCTAAATCTTTCTAATTACATTGTTGATTATGGGATAAACCCCCATTGTTTTACTTGGTTTTGATCAAAGACTAATTTTTTGGTTGATTTTTAGCTTGGTTATTTATAAAGTAATTAATTTGTTATAATTGTTTGTTCACATAACCTTACGTGCTAAAGTTTAGATTTTATGACTTATAGTTGAGTTTTTATGACTTAGATGACTATTCTAGTTATAAAGCTTAAATATTGATAGTTTATGAACATTAAGCCATTAATACTAAGTGAGGACCATTTCTAGGGTTAGGTCAATAAAAATTAGAACTTTAATGCATATGAATAGTTTGTAACGGAGGACTAATCTTTACAACTTTAGTGTTCATTACCATTGAAATTAACCAAAATAAATCTGGCATGATATGAACTGAATAGTTGATAATAAAGTTAAGTAATATGCATGACCATTGCAATTAAACAACTTTAGATGTCATAGGGTTAGTATTCGAACCAAGAAGCTGATCACTTTATGAATCAGTGAATGACTTTGTATTTATCATTGCACTACTAAGAATCAACCATAACTAGAAAGTTTTCGAACCAAGTAAAGCACTTTCATGACTTGTTTAAATCTTGGTCCCAAACCTATCTTTTGTATAAGTGTTTAGTTTATCTTATCATAAACCCCCTATTTTAGTTTATTGTATGTTCAATCAGCAATTAAATCTACTGAATTTATCAATGCTCGTTTCTCGAATGTTCGACAACTCATTCTTACCACAACTATATCATTTCATGATTAGGTACACTGCCTATTGTGTGACAGTCCTTAGCTTTGATAATTTTGTTTTATAGATTTTGAATAAGATTTTTGGCATCAGTTTTTGGCACCTGTCAGGGATTGGTGACAAACACATCAATATGACCTTCATTTTTTTAATTTTACTTGTGTATTTTTTTTTTTGTAACATTGTTCTCTAAGTTCTATACTGAAAGCAAAAAAAAATAATAATAATATCAAGTCTTCTATTTTTCCTCACACAAAAGCTCCATATTGCCTCCATTATGTACCTCAAATTCTAATATGTAGTTGAGTATTAGCTTATAGATTATCATAGTAAGTGTAAAATAGTATATGTTTGATCCATTGTACTAAGACGTCTTTGTCCAAGGTTTGAAGTCTACTATCAAAGGCTTCTTGTGTTTTAAGTTGATTATAGTAGATGGGTAAAATGTCACTCATTATACATCCATGTGTTCGTTTTTAACTTTCTACCTTTTATTTTATTGCAATATTTATATGGTTATTTAAAGTTTTTAAACTTGGTCGATTAGCGTGGTGGTTGAATTAAAAATGTTAAAAACGAATTAAATATTTATAAATAACTCTACAATGTGCAAGAGTTGAGCTCATAACAACCTCATATCAAGGTTGATATGCATATCATAGGTCTATGTAAAAGATTATGTACAAAATACATTATACACATGGTTTTTGAGTTTTGAATTTTATGAATATTGATAATATAATAATTTTTTAAAACTTTTTACACCCTCAAATATTACTTAAATATTAAATATAATATTCAAATAAGATTTGATTGTGACATTCACTACAAAACAACTAACTTTATATTCTGTCAGATAAAATGATTTATATTATTTTGTCACCATTAAAAAAATATTATTCAATCAATTTATGTCTATCTTGAATATGTTCTTCAACACAAAATACATTGTTGTTGTAATTATGTTATTTGAGACAAAATTTGTGCATAACGTTAAAATAAAGAAGATAATATGCAACAAAAGAAATCTTGAACTTGTATAAACATGGTAGTTTTTTTGCGGGAAGGTGTGTATGTTCCCAACAAACATGATGGTTAGGTTTTGGGGGAAGATTATTAAATGAGTATATCTAATTACATATAGATATTGTTTCAGTCGCCTCCAGGGGCTCTGCCCCTTTTGACCTACCAATAGAGCTACCCCCTTGGACCCCGCCAGAGGCGATGTCCCTTGGAACCCGAGTAGAGGTGTTGCCCCCATACCCCCGTGTTCCCGATACCATTTTAGCTTATTCGAGCATTGACCCACACCTCCAGGCTCGCATTACATATAAAGCTGAACTTAGTTTGTCTCGAGTTAATCTTAATTATACCAAGTGTCTTGATGACAATAATCACTAGCATTCCACCCCATTGTAGTGTAATCCATGATTACATAAAACCAAACTCATGTATAAATGGAAATATCTTAAAGATTAAACGTATATTTATTTAACTTATTAATTATATTAAACATGCAATGATGCAATGTTCATACTTAATTTAAACAATTATCCAATATTTTAAAATCCATCATATTTGCATATCTTGCAATTCGGGTTTAAGTTGGAGGCTAAACAAGTTAGGAAACTTGCTAGAAAAGTTAGCATTGTAAACCATAGCTGTCATGAAACCCTAGATTTCAAGTAAACCCTAGTGCTCAAGAAAAGTTCAAGGTCACTTGTAACGTCCCAAATTTAGGGTAAATTTAAAATTTTATTTTTAAAACATTTTCATTAAATAAAACAACATAAGTAAATTCCCCTTTATTCACAACTCATAAAAAACCCTTATCATCAATTCCAAAACATCCACAACGAAAAACAAAGTCAAAGTAATAACATTTCTAAAACGAACTCCAAGGAAACAATAGCAGTGTGTACACGTCACACCTTGCCATCACACATAATTTACCCCTAACATACGCATACAACATAGTAAGGCACACAACACAAATAAGACACATAACCTTACAGTGTACAACATGATCATGGCACTCAACTCAACCATGGTACACAACATAACTACAGAGTACAACATGATCATGGCACTCAGCTCAATCATGGTACACAACTTAACTACATAGTACAACATGATCATGACACTCAGCTCAATCATGGTACTCAGCATAACAACATAGTGTACATGATCATGACCCTCAGCTCAATCATGGTACACCACACACATACATAATACAACATGATCATAGCACTCAGCTCAATCATTGTACACCACATACCTACATAGTACAACATGATCATGGTACTCAGCTCAATCAAGGTACGCAACCACATCTACTAGACCTTCCCCTAGCCTAGTACTACCCATTTACATCCTAACATCACACACGATCTACAGAAAATGATATACAACTTCCACACAGTGTAGTGAAGAACTCACCTCGAAACAGCACCAACAACAATCCATACGGCAACTCTTGCAAGTCCCACCGAGCTCTACTCGAGCACCTTATACTCCTATAAGGCATTTTAAGTTAATTACTACCAAGTATACTCAATATCCTTACTACAAATAGATACTTATATCGTTACTTATAATTTAAGTATACACCCGAGTCTTCAATGTTTATCGAATTAGAATGAATTCGCTTTGATGTGTTTAAGAACGCAATTCTAAGTTGGCTTTAGATAATCATAAAATACATTCTTTATGAGAATAACTTGCTAAATTATTTAGATAAAGGTCCGCTTATTACCTAAACCTAATTCCGTTTTAGCCGACCTAAGGTCCGCTTATAGGTCGAATGCAGAAACTGCATGAGGTGTGCAAGTACCAATCAATGTCCAATTCTTCTCGTCCGCTGGGAAATGTGTAAACATATGACCAAATTCTAAACAAGGACGCTTGTTTTTGTTACCAAACATCAACTGTGCAAATTTAATAGGTGCCTCACACAGTCGATTAACAGTGTGTGAAAAAGATCTATTTAGGATGATCAGTCAAAATAAATCAAATTCAATACTTAAATTAAACCGAGAAAATGATCATAAGAATTATTCATAAACAAGCATCAAGCTGAATGTTTCAAACTAAACAATAAACATGTTCGAACTCGGAACTAGTTAGCGGTTCTAGCCAGACATGGCTAGAATGGAATCAAAATACAGAAATGTAAATCAAACGTTGCTTACAAACAAATATACATAAACAGAATCTTGAGAGACGTGATCCGGCCTTCTAAACCCTCTAAAAACTGCTTTGGAATAGCTTGGAGTCGTGAGTGTGAAAAACAGGAACTGAACCCCTTTCAAGTTGAAATGAGCTGCAATTTATAGACCCTAAGGCCATTAGCGGATCTAACTAGAATGTTAGTGTCGCTAACTTTTGAATTCCCTAAAGAATTGGTCTTGTCAGCCCGTGAATCTCGACAGCTCGATTTTTTGCAACCACCTTGTTAGCGGCACCAACCAAGATGTTAGCGGCGTTAACCTTCTTCTTTCAGCCTTTTTTTTCATTTTTAGCCCTTCTTTGTTCCAACTTTAGCCAATTTCCGTCCATTTGTTCAAAAATCTGAATAAAAAACATTTTCCAAGTATAGTGAGTATTTTAGTCATTTTAGACTTAATTTATCTATAAAAATGTCCTGATATCGTCTGAAATATATATAAAATAAACATAGTATCAGTAGGTAACTTAATTACTGTATGTAGTAATGTATGGTAGCTAGGCGTACCTTACGTTATTTGACTGTTGAGCTGATGATAGAAACCCGATGGATTAGGCTTTATGCTTAGGCTTTTGTGCTTGTATGTGTTAGTCGTCAGATTTGTTCTGGCGACTGAAGAATGAGTTGATTATAGACAAGATCGGGGTAAGCCCGCGAGTCAAAGAATGAGTTGATTATAGACAAGATCGGGGCAAGCCCGTGAGTCAAAGAATGAGTTGATAAACCCGAGGGTTGCTGCATGATCAAGGACGATGCTTGGCCAGTCGTACCTGGGCACCCGAGGGTGATGATTGTGTTTATCTGATTAATCGTGTGGTATTTTATGGAACTCACTAAACTTTGTGCTTACTCTTTCACCCTAACTGTTTTTCAGGTACTTTGCTGGCTTGAGCTTGGAGCACGGCGCAACTGTACCCCATCTGAGGTTTTGATAATTAAGTCTTATGTAGGATAATGTTTGTAAATGTTTTTGATAAATACGATTTCTAATGTTTGAATAATAAGTTTTAATTTGGATGGTTTTATTTGGTAACCCGTTTATGTATTTGAACCGTTTTTAAACAAAAAAATTTTATTACTGGATTTGTGATGTTACAATATTTATCTAGTTGCATTGCATTTGATCTTAACTATATATATATATATATATATATATATATATATATATATATATATATATATATATATATATATATATATATATATATATATATATATATATATATATGTGTATATATATATATATATATATATATATATATATATATATATATATATATATATATATATATTAATTTGCAAGTTTCGTTTGTGAGAGGAAATTATTGTTCATTTGTTATTGCTATTTTCAGAACCATAACTACTAAATTAAGATCATAGTATAATTGTTAAAGCATTTGATACAAAATGCAAATAAGCTTCTATTTGTAAATATCAATTTTGATTCTTCTTATAACAAACTTTTATATTTACGTTTTTTCCTCTCAACTAATTTTGAATTAATTATTTTCATCATTATTTATTATAAAGTTATATTATTGGTATTTTGTAAGTTACGATTCCGATCGCTTATTATATTTTAAAGTTATATTTTTCGTCCCTCACATAAGTTTTTTTTTGTCGAGCTGGGTTTTTCAATATACCGGGCTTCCGCAGCATCGCGTGGACAGTTTAAACACTAGTTTAAAATTATTTACTAACAATATCAAAACACAATAAATAATAAATATTTTAAATAAACAATCTGAAACTCCGTATTGTTTTATTACAATACACATTCTATTTTTGTAGTTTTCTCCTAATGAACTAAAATTCTTTTAAAGAAGATTTAATATATTTTTAGGAGATTAAAAGCAAAAAATGTTTGTAATTTTTCAGATTGATTGATATGATGCACTCGTAATTCCAAACTCATATTACTATATATATTAAAACACAATGTTTTCTAGAAGGAATTGTGGGGGTGGGGGGTTTGGAGATTTTAACGGGGGTGGATTTTGTTTACCAATAACATTCTTCCACCGTCTCTTCCACCTCCCCTTCTGTATTCCCGACACCTCTCTTTTCCTTGTTATAGTTAAAATTGAATTCAACTTGTCATGAGTTAATCCTGATTATATTAAGTGACTTTATAACATTAAATCACCAACGCTGTCATAAAAGTAATTTTTGAAATAACACTCTCTAAAAATATAAGTATTTCAAATAAATGTTAATTAGAGGGTGCTTGAGATTGGTTATTTAAAATAACCTATTTTTTTTAGAAGTGTTTATTGCAGTGCCAAAACAGAGTCTTAGAAAAATATTTGAATTAACTTATCCATTATCTAATTGTAAACATTTCTTTTGTTAGCTTTTGCTATCATGTTTATATATAATCTTTCAACTGTTAAAAAAATTTATGCGCTCTCTAAACATAATAAATTGATATACTGTTTTTTAATATCTAACAAATTTTGTTTATATATGTAAATTTACAAAAAAGGGACACGTGTACATATTATTCACTTATGTATTTCTATATATACCAATTTAACTTTTATCATTTACAATAATATTCTTTTCAATAAAGTTTTAATCCAATCACACTAAAATAATATATTTTACAAAGAATTATAGTAATAAACATTAAATATTATATTGCACAAAAACTTACATAAGTGACATTTAATAAAAAATACTAAGTAAACCATCATAAATTTAATAAAAATGTATATTTAATGTAAATGCATATTTAATATTACGTTAAACAATCACACAGAAAGTCTCAAGTAAGGTGATCTCATGTTGAACGAGCATTTAGATTATTAATGAAACCATTATAATATATGCGCAAATGAGAAAAAAAAACACTATATAAAATTTTAATTTTAAAATAGGATAAAGTGGTAATTAAGTTTTCACCTAATAATAGAAGGAAAAAAAGTAAAGGGTAAACAATTATTAAAAACTTATTATTTAATCCATAACTATTTTTGATTTCTTACATTAATATTTACATATACATATATTCATTAACGATTTTAAACCGTAATAAGTTAAAACACGTGACACTACACATTCTATTTTTATAGTTCTCTCCTAATTTGAACTAAAATTCTTATAAAAAGATTTGATATACTTCTAGGATATTAAAAACAAAAAATGTTTGTAATTTTTCAGAAAGATAGATACGATATCATTGTGTTCGTGTCTGGGGTGCTTTTCTTTTACCCAACGGTCAATTCAAACGGATATCAGGAGACAACCACGTGACATCCTTTACGTGCATTTCAACAAAAGAAAACGGAATAACTCGAACACTCCCCCACCACCTCACTTCCGTACACCACTCTCTCCCTCAACGGTCATATTTCACCGACTAACCCCACCACAACGGTCATATTAAGCCCACATCCTCTCTCCACCGTCGGATCTCCATCCTACGGTCCATAACCATCATATTCCCCTGCCAAAAACAAGGAAAAAACAATACCTTGGTTTTCTGATTTATATAAGAAAATTCCTATATGTGTGCATGACTTTTTTGGGTAGTGTTACTGTTGCGTAGTCGAGAGAGAGTGAGAGGAGAGGAGAGGGGAGAGAAAAATAACAACAAATCTTCATTTTTTCTACACTGATTAAAAGGGTTTTTCGATTAAAATGGTGGGGTTTTTATAAAGATTCATAAATTTCTTGATTTTTACAATAGGGTTTTCTTGATTTTTCGTTAGGGGATTGTTTTTCATTTGGGTTTTAAGTCATTAAATTGGTTACTTTTTCGTGGGTTTTTGGTAAAGATTACTATGGAGTTCTTCAAGCTCTCAATGGGTGGAAATTGTTTAAAATCTGGATCTTTCTTGAGCTTTGGGTTTGATCAAGTTACGGAGGTAGAATTGCATTCATGGTAAACGTTTCTTCAATCATCAACTTCCCCGAGTGTGTTTTTCGGAATCCGATGATCATTTTGAGGTAACATTTTTTTAACATCAAATTCTTTGATTCTTTTCAATTCCTCATAGACATTCTTATTCTTTATTGCACATACATATATACACACACACACGTTTTCATTCATTGTTTTAACATTGGATTCCATTTTTTAAAACCCGATTTTCTTGAAAAACCATTCTTACACACACACTCTCATTCTCTTGATTTCTTTTCACAAACTTGATAAAAAACATTTGTAATTGACTTATATATATTTATATATTATACACCGAGCGAAAGTGAAGAACATTGGAAGGGTTTAAAGAATGTTGGCTGGGTGTTCTTCTACATTTAGTAACTTCCCTTCAATGAACACACAAAGATTGGATTTGGCATGCAATACTAACTTCCCTCGAAAAGAGTCCACAAGATCATCGCAGACCGTTAGACCCGTGGGTCCCATTTCAGTCGACAACAACCCAATAGAAGCTAGAACCAGCAACTGTTCACTTAAGCACACTGTCGTAGAAAAAAAGAACGATCTTTGGGAGAGTGGTAACAAGGGATTAAAAAGACTTTATGAAGATGAACAAGATGAATCTTTTCGAGCAAAGAGGAAACGGGGTTGCAGTAAAGTCGAAGAATTTGGTGAAAATGAAGAGAATTTTTGGTTTAGCAAACAGGGTTACGTTCTTGATTCTGTTACTTCGCTTCCATTTTCGTCGCCTCAATTACGAACCAGTCCATGGAGTTTTGTGAACGAATTAGCGGATTTAGGTGAAAAGGGTGTTGCTTCAAGCAGCCATAGACAGCGGGTTGTGAAAGAAACGTCATCAGGGTCGTCAGGATCGAGAAGCAGCTCGCCGGAGAGTCATCGGAGTTTGAATGTAGGAGGTACGAATGGCGTAGGGGCACCAAACCCTAATCAAAGTTTGGATTTATTAGCAATTGGGAACACGAATCACGATGAAGAAGTTGGATTTGAGCTTATAAGTTTGCTTTTAGCTTGTTTGGAAGCAATCGGCGTGAAGAACATAGCTGCGATTAACCATTTCATTTCAAAATTAGGCGAATTAGCGTCTCCTAGAGGCGATTCTTCAATCACACGTCTAGCGGCTTATTACACTGAAGCTTTAGCTTTAAGGGTTTCGAGAATTTGGCCGAATATTTTCCAGATTTCTATTCCTCGAGATGTTAACCAGGTCGAAGAAGAGAATGGCACAGCTTTACGGCTTCTGAATCAAGCAACCCCGATTCCGAAGTTCATTCATTTCACGTCAAATGAGATTTTACTAAGATCGTTTCAAGGGAAAGACAAAGTTCATGTTATCGATTTTGACATCAAGCAAGGTCTTCAATGGCCGAGCTTTTTTCAGAGTTTAGCTTCCATGAACAACCCTCCGAGCCACGTCAGAATCACCGGCGTCGGAGAATCCAAACAGGATCTCCTCGAGACGGGGGCTCGGCTTTCCGGATTCGCGGAGGCCTTAAACCTAGAATTCGAATTTCATCCTGTTGTTGATAGATTAGAAGATGTGAGACTATGGATGCTTCATGTTAAAGAAGGCGAAACTGTAGCTGTAAATTGTGTCTTGCAGCTTCACAAAATGTTGTACGACGGCACCGGAGGCGCTCTTAAAGACTTTTTCCGGCTAATTCGAAGCACAAACCCGAGCGTTGTCGTGGTGGCGGAGCAAGAATCCGAGCATAACGATAACATTCTGGAAAAGAGAGTTTCGAATTCATTGAAGTACTATTCTGCAATCTTCGACTCTATCGATTCCGTTTTTCCATTACAAAGTCATTCTCGGTTCAAAATCGAGGAATCCTTCGGACGTGAAATCAGAAACATAATCGCATGCGAAGGGCTTGAGAGATTCGAGAGGCACGTGGGGTTTGATCAGTGGTGGCGGTCGATGGCGGAGCTTGGCGGTTTCAGAAACGTGGAGATCAACGACAGGGAATTTCTTCAGAGCCAAATGATACTGAAAATGTATCACCATCCATTTGGTCCGAATTCATTCAAGGTGGAGAAGCAGCAGAGGAGGGTGGTGTCTGATGGCGGTGCCGCCGCCGCCGGTCTTACTTTGAGCTGGTCCGATCAGCCTCTTTACACCGTGTCGGCGTGGGCCCCGTCGGATGTCGCCGGAACTTCGTCGTCGTATCAGCAAGCAGCAGCGTGATGTCAAATTAAACAAGAAACAACAATTAGGTCAGATCGTTGGGTATAAAGTTAACAATTCTTTGTAGGGAGTAAAAATGTCATTAGATCATTCTTTTATTCATTTGTTGCAGATAGAAATTTATTTAAAGAAAGGGTCAAATTTTTTTATATAGACATTTGAGGGTAGAGGAGTGTTATTATTTATTTGTAATTCTTGGAGTCAATTTCTTTTTCTATTCATTGATTATTCAAAGTGATTTATTTATCCACGATTTACTCTTTCTTTTTATTTTCTTGCTATAAATTGTAATCAAAATAGCTTTACTTTTAGATTCTTTAAGCTTTTGCATATATCTTTATACCTCTTTTTCGTAAAGTGACATAATTTCGTGAAAATATATGTTATGTTCACGAAAAATAGTGAGATTCTTAAATATGATCAAAAAACATATTTTATTTATTCACAAGGTGATGTTTGCAATATATATCAGAAAAAGTTACATCGCTAATTCGAAAAAATGAAGTTTACAAAACTAACAACCATTTGTTATATACGGATATCATCTATAGACATTTTTATAAATAAGTCCACGTTAAAAGGCTCTTTCACCTCCTGTTGTGGTCTTGACATAATGCCATATGAGGAAGTTCACAGGCCTGGCCCAATTTGTAAATAGAGATCCGTGTTATATGCAATAATTGAAATTCTTTTACTTTTTCAAAATAACTAGTGGGACCCCGTGCTCCGCACGGGCTCCGGTGCAACGGTTCTTTGAGGGACAAATTTTCACATAAACAATGCATATGTTTATACATACCTGACCAAGCTCCTCTGATTTAAGGTCAGCAAATGCCCCTAGAGTGTCAATGAATGTAACAATAGGGAATCCCTAATGCCCCTGGAGTGTCAATGAATATGATAATAGGGAATCCCTGGTAAGCTGCATAGTACATCATATGTAGAGCCTTTCGGTGCCTATAGAAATAAACTTCCGTCACGAATATCAAGTCAACCACCGATAGATCCAGGACATAATGGAGGAGGGAAGAATGTATAACACTCATAGAAGCATACCTTAACCATACACAAAGAACAATGCACATCGATAAATCAAGATGGATGTACGTCTGCATCTCCTATCATCTTCGTCACTAAAAGAGAAGTTAAAGTGTTCATCTGCAAAATTGTAATCTGTTAAACAAAAAATCAAACTAAAACTCAACACATATTCAACTCCTCTTATCCAAAACAATAAAAATAGGTCTATTGAAAGCGCCGAATGTTAGTTTGAATCAGGGTCGATTGCCGATAAAGAATACGACACGAAAATCAAACCGCTTGGGTGGAATTATAATCTCACCTTTGAGCGTCGGAATCTCCATAAACGGCTCCAAACCGCCAATTCTACCGAACTTCTTCCGGAACTTCTCAACCTGATCGGCGTCAATGAGGTTGACGGAGCGACTGCCTAGGTAGAACGGATGGTTGCCTGACCAGACATCGACGACGTACTCTTTCTTAGTACCAACGGTGGTGAGGACGTGGTCTCCGCTGCAGTAAACCTTGGCGTCGTCGTAGAATGTCCTTTCGGCAAGTCCAACGCGGTTGATTTGGGGATACGTCAGTCACTACCTGATAAGAGAAAATTAAGGAGGGTTAGATTGAAATTTGTTTGTCAAAATGGAGGGTTTGTGAGTGAAACGTGTGGACCTTTTTCATGGATAGTGTTGGAAGAGGAGAGTTTCTATGGAGGAAGGAAAGGCGGTGCAGAAGAGGAAGTGAACGGTGGTAAGACGCAGAATCGAGAAAGTGGGTATAAATCCGGATCCGGAAGACCCGGACACAAACCCAACCAACCCGCGTGTCACAATCCGGAAAAAAATCGTACACCACATTGCTAAAAATAACGCTTTTTAATTAATAGATAAATGATATCAACTAACCGTAGCGCCTTCACTCTTCAATCGATAAGCCAATTTTCCTGCATCAAACAATCAATTATTGACCATTCGGTTTTAGAAAAATTATAATAAATAGCAATGTACTTTCACTTCATCTTTTTTTTTATAAGAACATACTAATAACGCCTACAAATCATAGAATATGGGGATTATGTTAATCGATTTGAATCTACTTTCAAAATCGTTGCCACGTAAATTCAATTCTATTTGGTAGAAATTCTAATTGATCAAGTCAAAGAAATGGAAAACTTACATCTCGAACAAATTCATCACAAACTTTAAAAACCGATTGCGGATGATTCCCTTTCAAAATTTATACACTTCAGCTACAATCGGATCTCCAACCTTGCATCTTTGCTATATACATAAGAAAATGTGCTCCCATTGCGGATGAAACTAAATAGGCAGCCATTGTGTTGCTCCTATCAAATTAATGTTCGTGAGAGGCTTACAATTAAACATTACAGAAAGAAAAATAAAACACGGATTCTTGAAATAATCAACATACCAATCAAGCATGGGCTAAAAATATGACTTTGTGGAGTGATTAAAGCATGGTCACTCTTTTACACACTTCGAGTAAACCCCGGTAAATCTGACAAACAGCAAATACACACAAATAATCATTCGCAGAAACAGCATGTTCAATATGATCGAGTAACATATAGCTCCTAATTCAAAAATGTGTGCAGAAATACAAATACACACTCGCACGGAGTAAAAATAAAAATGTTAACAGTCCCGAATTGAATTCTCTGAAATCAAACACCACACTGACCTTGTAGATGAGACGGCGAGAGACTGGGGTTGGTGACTTTCGAATAAAGTGGTTGGGCGTTTGAACGTTTGAACTGGATTCGATTATTAATGGAGCAGAGTAAAACCCTTCTTCGGTAACTGCGATAACAGTGCCGTCGGGAAACAAAAACCCTAGAGTACAAAATCACAAAATTTATTTAATTATAATTAATGAATTTTTTTATTTACAAAATCGAGAAAATTAAACATATCACAAAAATCCAAATCGTTATAATAAAACATATATATTTTCTAATTATATTTTTAGGATGGAAAATTGTAATTTAGTTAAAGTCATGATTTATTTTTTTAATTTTCAATAAGAGTAGAAATAACAATAGGTTATTTTCCTTTTTTTTATTTCGTTCCATTCCATGATGGAATGAAAAAAATACACCGAATGATAATTAAAAAAATGGAAAGAACCAAATTCCTTCAAGAATGGTCTATTCCATTCCATCCACCAAGCAAAACAAACAAAAAACTTTTTTTCATTTTAATGGAATTGACCATTCCATTCCTTCCCTGATTCCATTACAACAAACACTACCTTATCAAAAACATTAAAAATGGAATCAAAAGTTTTCAACTACCTTCTTATCAATGTTTGTACAATAGATAGTTCTTGCACACATTTCCCTTTCGTCTTCAGACTAAAATCAAAATTAGAAACAATATATCCATCAGAAAAAGTTGCATATAATAATTAGTTTATTTAAACTTTAAAAACCATAAACACCATTAAAAGAATCTTACACGCATTAAAAATGTAGGATTTACGGGTGCAATTGCTGTTTTTGAAGACAACACTCTTACTGGATAATATCCAAGCATAGTTCCACCCACTGTAACCACAAAATATAAAAGACAATGTATCTAAATAAATAAATAAACAAATAATTGATTACTAAAAGTCTGCAAATTTATATAATTATTCACATACCCTCATCTGTGAACTTTATAAAAGAAAATCGAAGAACAGAATTAGGATCACCACATACACGGCAATCTACAACCTATTAAAATAAAAGAAAAAGAAAAAAAAAAGATAAAAACTTGGACATTTATTTACCTATAGCATTATACTGTTAGTTTTTACTTATTAGAAAATTATACACTAAAAATCTACCCAACTATAGCATTGCAATTTTGACTTTTTCTTATTAGAGTATTATACTTCAAAAATCTACCTAATTATAGGATTATACTTTTCATTTTTTTTTTCTTATTAGAACATTATACTTTGAAAATCTACCCAGCTATAGCATTGCACGTGCTTTCGATTTATACTTATTAGAATTTAGAACATTACACTTTCGAATTTACCCAATTATAGCATTGTACTTTCAATTATTTTTTCTTATAAGATCATTATTGTAAAAAATACTACCCAACTATAGCATCGCAGTAAATTCACTTATAACTATTTCTTAGTATAAATATACACTTTGAAAATCTACCCATGTATAGCATTGTACTCTCAAATTTTTTCTTATTAGAACATTACTTTGAAAATTCTACCTAATTATAGGATTCCACTTTAAAGCTTCAACATTTTCTTATTAGAACATTATACTTAAAATACATCCACCCAATTAGAGCCGGAAACTGCTTTGTATTCTAATGCCATTGCAATTGTTCGATAGATTTTTTGTAGTGCAATGTTTTATCAGGAATAAATGAAAGTAGGATGCTACAATAAACAAACAAACGAAAGTATGTTGCTATTTCATGCATTTAACCTCAGACATGTATAAGCATATGTACCTGTATATAAGAGAGACAAATAGAGTGAAATTTACCAGAGTGTTTTACTGTTTTTCATCCATTTGTCAGCATATTATTTCTACAAAACCATCGAATTTATTTTTTTTATGAGAAAAGATCAAGAGAAGAAAATGAAATTAAGATGAACCAAGTTATGAGAGTCTTTTCAGTTTATCTCTCGCTGAAATGAAGAAAATACACCGACCTTCAGTAATGAAGCACCCAACACCATATATATCAGTTCGATGAAATTGTACAAACTCAAGATCCTGAAACAATTAGTTATTAATATAAATCCTTGGGAAATGATGAGATAATAAGTAGATTGCCTATTTAGTGAAGTTCAATTAATAAATATTCATCTCATTTGCCAAGATTGTTGAAGAAGAACCACATCTATGTAGTGTCCGATCCTCCTTATTCAGTGCAATAACACCTTCACAGCTTCCTGATAAAAATCAAATATATGATCAAACCACTTTTTGAAATATATATAAACCATATCAAATCACAGAAAAAACAGAGTTAGCATAGCATCAGTACCCATGATTAGATCGAAAGAAAAATATTCCATAAAGAAATGCGTGATTTGTTTCACGTTCAGTTCTATCAGCAGCACACAAACAACGATGAGCTTGTCCCTCTATAAAAAAAAGAAACATGAAGAAAGTTACGTGTGGAAAAATTTCCTTTTACATTATAAGTCACCGGATTAGTAGAATTTTGATAATCATAAACTTCCCCATTTATTCACATACAAGAGAAATATTAAATAAGTCGGTCAATAAGTCAACTCAGGGTTCAACTTAATCAATAAAGCACCTGTGGCAAAGATGACCTGGAAAAGTGGTTGAATTTCATGTGAGGCATTATCGACTTGTACTCTGTTCTCTCTAAGAGAATTCAACCCCAAATGGGAAACTATGAATAAACTCTTGATTTGTTCCGCCTAATTCCTAATTCTGCTTAAATCTCTTCTGATATGTATCAAGAACAATCATATCAACCTTTGCCAGAATCGAGACTCTGACCTCCAAACAAAATTGTTGATTTTTTTGGCTGAAAAAAAAAATCTTACTATCAAGAACAACAACAAAAAGGCCACCTTAGAGGAGACTCCCGCTATGGGTTTCATCGTGGATGTAAACCATGCCACTCAATGTGCAGACCTTTCACCAAAATAATGCTCATCTGTTTTAGTTGATGATGATTTGGGGAAGAACTCTCGTTGGTGTTGAACTCTTGTTGGTGTTCATGAAATTGACGGTGATTTCTTCGACGAAAATGGGTCTACATGTGTAATAACTCGATTAATATGTGAATAGAAAAAGGATAGGCATTGGGAATGAGAGAACATGCAGCGATGGTGGCGTATTGAAAACCCATGAGCTCTTAATATCAAATGGTGGTGTAAAAGAGGAAATAAGGATGAGCGATAAAAGGTCTGATGATATTTCAAGTATTGAATTTGGGGTTCGGGAAGACGAATGAGTTGATGCCATAATATATTACCCAAGCCATGGAGAACAGTTCTGGTGGAGATACGTGAAACGATGGGATATCAATTTCAATTATAAAATGCCCTTGTTTCGTCATCGTCGTCGCCAAGAACAGAATGAAAAAGGGGCGAGATAGGAGAAATCAAGAGAGGGCGATGATCGATAAAGAAGGAAGACGAACAGGAGAGGTGTCGTAAGAAGACAACGAAGCGAACGCAGACGAACTGTTAGAAACCAAACTAAAATCGGTCGCATGCAATCTCCCAGAAGCCACCGACAAGAAAATTGCCACCGACAAGAAAATTGCAGGTGTGAAAGAAGAGGATGGAGCAAATAAATCCAAATAAACCCAGGAAGGCAATCGTCTCTCCCGATTGACCTTCTTCTTTCCCCCACTTTCTTTTGATCTCTGCCATGGAAACGTATTTGGGGGCTGGGGCGGTGAAAAAGAAAAACGGATCCAAACTGGATCTAGATAAACCCGCGTGACAAAAGCCAAGAAAAAAAAACGTTACACTATTGAAGGAAAACACGCAAATTAATATATAGATAAATGGTAATACTCATAATAATAGCTCCAAAAATATAATGATCAAAACGTTCATTGGCTAGGGGGAGTGACTTCGCCAAACTCCTCGCCATCCCCCTCGTCAACCATGCTAAACCACACCGCCTCCCCTCGCTGACCATCTCGCTGAAGACATCCTCGCCAAGGAATCGACGAGCTCGCCATCAACAAGCTATAGCAACATGACTTGTACCTTTTAGCATAAGAGTTGTACCTTTTAGCATGGTTAGCACATGCTGACTACTCCCACCAAATTTGGTTAGCATGTGCTAAGCTGATGTGGCAAGTTTAGCATGTTCAGCACATGCTAACCACTCCCTCCAGCCTAACTATAAAAAGCCTTTGTGGACGTTATCTATGTTCAAAGTCTTACAAAATTACACGAATAGTCCACGTGGTTTGTAAGTGAAACAAGTATCGTGTACTTGGTCAAACCAAAAGGAAATAAATATAAATAACACAAACAATGAGCAAAACTGAAATCAAATAATACTATATGGATTCATGTATATTACTGCATAAACATAGACACGTAAACACACAAAACACACATACACTAATACATACTCAAGCTCTAGAATATGAACACGTGGAGAAGACCAAAAATTCGAAGTTTTTGATAATTTCAACAATTACAAAGACAAACCGACCTAGTAGAACTAAAATCAAACCAAAACAAAAGAAATATGTAGATTGCTAAGAATTCCAACAAGACCAAAGGAATTTCAACTATTCTTTACGTTAACTATACCATTAACTGCTCCATTTTCATCATCATTTTACCATCATAGTTAGCTTGAGCAATGGTGGTGGTGAACTTAGTATGACAGTGTTGGGTGGTGGCAGATGATGACAACCTCTTATGAATAGGTGGTGAGAGCAGATGGGAGTACGAAAGAATGCGAAGGGAGTTGGGTGAGGGTAGGAGACGTGAAAGACCCATGTTAATGGTAAATTATAAAAATAACGTTTTGAGCCATGTCAAGTTAATCAAGTTTAAAATAGCATCACTTTGCGAAAGTTTAAGGTCCCAAAGTATTGTTTCGACACAACCAATTCAAAATAGCGAGGAGGTAACAATTTCAGTAACAAAACATGAGTTCAAGCAGCACACAACCTATGGTCTTCTAAGAATCTCCCCGACGCAGAAGTCCTCCTAAGCCTCAACCTAAGCACATGTCAAAATTTAAGTTACGAAATGGAATGCCTAGTGAGTATACCCATGGTCACCTCTTTTAAAGGGGGTGATGCCAATCATCACCCTCGAGTCAAACCCTCCAAAAATCTACTTGTAAAAGCATTAGGTAATCATGGTTAAGCTAAAGAAATATTTTAATCGAAAGAGGTCAACTTTCCAACATAAACTATTATAGTTAGAGAAAACATTTCATCTCATTTGAGTAAATCATATGTGAAATGCATGCACATGCAACTAACCCCAAGCCCAAGTTCATCTTAAAAAGTCCATCCTCTATTTAGTGGTTTGAAGGAGTTATTCACCCTTTCATCTTAACTAAACACTTGTAAACCACCAACTCAAGCACCACAAGTAGGGTAGTTATATAGCGTCTACACGTGCAAGTGATGATTATCTAGAATCTACCCATAACATCTGTCATCCTACATCTTTAGTCAAATTCCATATGGATATGAGCGACCACAATAGACTCCCATCCTAAATGAAATGCAATACACATGTAAGATGCAAGTTTCAAAATCATTTTTAGTTTTAGAATCATAATTGATTTAAAATCATATTAAATGCCTCGTCTGAAAATGTTGGCATTAATGGAGATTTACACCTATAAGAAATGAAGGAGAACTATTATTCATGGGTCTCAAATGCCTAAAAGGGTTTTAAGGTCTTAACATCCTCATGTTGTTAGTTTTCCATGAGAAAGAGTTTAGTCCTAAGTATTAAAGTCCCAAAGATTAGCTAAAATCATCCAAAACATCTCCAATGATCCATTTGACATTATCGTTTTGGCTTGAAGTTTCAAGTGAATATAATTTTGGATGATCATCATAATAATTTCATTTACAACCACAAAGGTGGTTTCTAGTAAATGTTTAGAGTTTGGGGTCCAAATGTCAAAATGACAATAAGGTTTCAGATTCTAATCCAATGAGGAACAAAAACCCCTTTTGTGGCCATGAATCTTCACCCGTGATGACTCCGGACTACTTGCAAAGCGGGTAGTTGCATGAGGAATAATAAGCTTTGGGATACTCGCGATGCCTCCGGGCTACTCGTGAAACATGTTAGAATCTTGACTCCAAAAAAAGACCAAAAATATTCATTTACTATAATTGTGATGGTTGGTAAATCATTTTTAATGCTTATTTACTTTTGAAGTTTTAATCAAGATAATGTTATTTTTTGAACATCATAAACAAGTTCAGTGATATATGTTGTACCAAAAAAATAAAATGAATAAGTATGAACAAAAACAAAAGTTCATTACACTACTAAGTCATTATATATTTTTTAATTTGACACGTATATGTCAAGTAAGGTGTAATCTACTACACTATGTTAAAATTGTACAATATAGACGGTTCTAACAGATTTGATAGTAAATGATGTATAAAAATAAATTAAATATGAACAAAATTAAGAATCGCTACGCTATCTTTTTGTTTTTTTGGTCAGTTATTTGATTGTCCCTTGAAACAAAGTAAAAATATTGAAAAAGTAAGGGTACCGAGTTGGTGTACTTTGAGGAAGCTTTTTCCACACCGAGTGTGATTGCACTTATCGTGTAACACGAAGACCTGAAGCCTCTGTCTAATGCGTCAATCAACAGCGTTACAGCCCCTCCTTTTTGGCCTTTTCACTGTGCCCATCATAGATTTTTCTACCAAGAATACCCCCATCTTTTAACACACAATTCGCTTGGTTAACATTCAGGACAATAGGGCCTAGGGTCACATTTGGAATTTAATATCTTAATGATAAACTGAAAGTAACGTTTTTTATTATCTTAATTTGTAAAAAATATTCATATATCATTGAATCAAGTTTTTATTTTTAAATTATAAACCAATCCTTGTTGCATTATCATAATACATTAATACAACTAATTCAATATTTTACTGATAAACAGTTCTTTTGTTATATATATATATATATATATATATATATATATATATATATATATATATATATATATATATATATATATATATATATATATATATATATATATATATATATATATATATATGCAATTCGATGAAATATGTTTATATCAAAATTGTAATAATCCAATTTAAATATAACTTTTATTTGTATAGTTTTTATATGGTAATAATAATTGTAATATATTAATATTGTATTCTAATTTGTAGACAAATTTTATATTTCTTAATACATTTTAATTTTTTAATTATTAAAAATAAAACCTTATATATATATATATATATATATATATATATATATATATATATATATATATATATATATATACACACACACACACATTTATAAGTTTTTTAAAAAAAATAAAAAGCAACCAATGACAGTATAACTATGGCACAACAATTTTCTATTTTAACGGGTAACTAGGAAATGCACTCATGCACGATATAGCAAGAAGACAAAGAATGATTAAAATAAAAAAGAATAGAATTATACCTCCATTAATTTGTAAGTTTTTTAAAATGAACTTGAAAAATAATATTTACAGACATCTAAGTTACAGAACATAATCAAAATGTAAATGCTGAAATATATATTTCTACGTAAAAAAGGATTGAATAATGATTATTTTTCTTATCCAACCACAAAAGGGTGCGACCATAATTTCCAAAAAGAGCAACATTTTCTATTAAATTTTCATATAACTTACAATATGTTAATGAGGAAAACATTATGTGTATAATGATAAACAAAATTGTAAAACAAGTGGCAGAAACTTTGTAAAACAATAAGTTCAGGAAGAGAGTTTTATCGTAAAAAAGTTGTGTAAAAACGTAATTACACAAAGTTGTAAAAGAAGTTATGATAACTTTATAAAAATAAATTTTAGAATTAGATTTTATCGTAAAGATATATGTAAAGGTTGACAAAATATTATATTTGTGGAAAATATGATTTTATAAAAAACATATTATGTAAAATAAGTTGTAAAAATGTAACTTTGTAAATAAAGCAACCTAAATGTTAAAAAAATATAGAAAAACAAAATTATAGAAAATAGTTGAGCAATATTTGTTAAAATTTTGGATCAACTTTGTTAAAATATCTTAAAGCTAGGTAAAAATTGCATAAAAGAAAAAAAAATATTGTTTGGACCAAAATCTAAAGAAAATGTAACATTTTGGTCAAAAAAATAAAAAAGAGAAAGTTTGATAAAGGCGGATCGGATCTGTGTGTTGGGAAGGGAAGGGGTCCCAGGTGATAATGGAGTCGCGATTGTTGTTCACATGTTAGGCTTCACGGAGTGGGACTCGCCAAGAGGGTCGCCAAGCCCCTTGGCGAGTGGCCATCCCCACTACCGCCCAATTCGCCATGCTACTAGCCATCTTCCCTCGCCATTTGCTCAGCGAGATGCCAACGGCCAAAAACAGCATTTTTCCTTTTTTTTTAATTAAAAAAAATCTTCTTGGCCATTGGCCACCACTGCCTACAAAATGGCCAAGGGCTGCTAACCCACAAAAACTTGTTGGCCATTCGTTGGCCATTAGCCACCGCTCCGTGTAGTCTTAGTAACTATAACCAGCGTTGCAGAAATCATCATTAGCGGCCAATTAATCTCTTAACGGTTTGCAACAAATAAGTTTGCCGGTTTGGTCAAATATCGGCATTGGTGGCCAATTAATTGGCTCTGACAGTCATTTTTTATTTTTTTTTTATTTTGGTCAAATATTGTTCTAATAAGTCAAAAAGCCTATAAAAACAAAATTAAAGAATAAAATTACACAAATCTATAATCTTTTATGTGTGTCTAAGAATAAAATGAATCATAATTTATTATTTTGTCATACTAATTTATTTTTAAATAAATTACTTTATAATTTAGGGTCTCCGATTAATTTTCCTGATTAATCATCTATTAATCTTTTAACCTTATTCGACCATCAAACTACCGCCAAGTGATTTTTACAACATTGACTATAAGTAATAGATACTTGTTGTGATGATATATGTATTATTTAATTAATAAAAACTGTGTTATTTATATTAAATGACGAACAAAATGGTTTTTTTTTTTGCCAATAAAGAGCAGTTTTAAACATGGTTTTGAAAATCAGGCCGGATCAATCGGCCTGACCGATTAACTTGTGGACAATGTCTTTTATGATTTAATTAACTACAAAAACCAGTTGTGTATGAATCAATTAAAACCGCTTAAGTTAGTTAATAACTAATAAAAACTGGTTTTGGTAAAAACCCTTGAACATAAAACTCTTGAACATGTCAAATTGGATTTTTACAGAAGTTTTTCTTAGTTAACCAAACTTTCATTTTGGTATTTAATTCATATTCGGAGATTTACACTTTACATCTTAGTATATAGATTTAATTTACTATTTTATAGTCTATTTTGCATTTTTTGTATTTTTATGAATTAAATTTAATTATGATGTAATAATGGCGTTGTCCAGTTTTTTCCGTTTATTGGACTGGTTGGAACATTTGAACAATTAGACCAGTAAGATTACCAATTAGGCTAAGCAGTATGAACCTCTTAATGCCGACAACATCTGAGGTGACTTTCAATGTCGGAGGCATCAACCACCTTGCATTGTAGGCGTGCTCATAGGTATTATCTTAAAGGCATGAAGATGCCAATGCTTTCTCTCCAACCCTCTCTTCTTCTTTTTACAGAGTACTGTTGTAGCATTGGTTTTTAATTAAGTTTAAATTAAATAAAAATGAAAATGTTGAAGACATTCACATCACAATATATGCATGAAATGACATAAGTTGTTGGCATCCTACATGGCGTATATGTGGCATCCAATGCCTTTGACATATGGGCATCGACATCATTTAGTATGGCACCAATGTTAAACTTTCCACTATGTCCTTTATATCTCTTGACCTAAACTTGGAAACCTACAATTTATTCTATTACTTAATAATTCTATCCTTTCATTTAATGATGTATGTTTCTTCATTCCGATTCGTTTGTAGGGAACTTACACATAACTCTAAAGTTTATCCATTGATACATGCCAAAATGTCTCTACTCGATTATCCTCTCACACAATCGTGCCAAAACAACACTTGCTTTTCGCGGAACATGCACTACGTAACTTCATTATTTAGTTATAATAACTAAATATCATCCATTAACACTTTATTTCCTGAATGTTTGTTCAATCTTTCTGAGTAAACTTAATATGGTCCTCTGAAATATTAATTAACATAAATCATAAGTTAAAAACTGCCATTGTCATTAAAATATAATAATTTAAAAATGTCCAGCTAAAAAACATACTCATTTCCAACTACACTTAGCAAGCTAACATTTTTGGAAAAAAAAAATCATAAACATAACTTGTAATGCCTTACACATTTAGTTAATGAAAAACTTTGCATATTCAAATTTTGAATTTACTGGCCCATGAGATCCAAAGGTAACCCATAAATTTTACAAAAAGCTAAAAGATTTCATTATCCAGGTTGAATAAGTATCGATCAATATATTAAAGTTGTAAATATATACAATATAATGATACTTTGATGAAAACAACTTAATTAAAATCTATTTAAATATAGATTTATTACTTTGAACATGTCCTCGAATAGGGACGTAACCAGTTCCGGAACCAGACCGGAACCGAAATAACCGGTAACCTAATAAGCAAGAAATCGAGAACCGGAACCAGATCGAATTCCCCCTCTTCGATTCTAACCGGTTTTGGTTCAGTTTTTTCGTCCAAACACCCGTCCTTAGTTCCGAAACCGGACCGGAACCGAAATAACCGGTAACCGAATAAGCCATAAATCAAGGAGCGGAACCGGACCGAACTTCCCTTATCCAGTTTTAACCGGTTCGGGTTCGGTTTTTTGGTTCAAATGCTCACCCTTATCCTCGAATGTGATATGTCATAAAAACACCGTTACTTCATAATAAAAGATTTAACATATGGTAGCTAGAGATTTTCTTAATAGCATATAAACTTGGAATAAAACTTTGTTTTATGAAAATAACACCAATTTGACATTGACCTTTGTATTGAAAAATATTTTATCAATATATTCTTTAGTGTCACTCGATTTTCTTTTCAAATCAACATTATCATATGAGGATTTTTTTCAATTCTAAAATTCTTATTGCCAAAATATGTATTTCGTCATACTCATTATATAATTTTTTTTCTAATTCCACATTTTTCTTCTTAGCACAGTTGCTAATGCAAAATGTTCGTTCCATTTCCATGAGCCACTTTTAAGTTGTCGTCGTGTTCTTACTTACATGAAACTATGGGCAATCTGACCTCTTCGATGGTTACCATCACCAGGCCATGCTCCAACACATGCGCCTTACAACCTTCATCTGACAGGCTACAAGTTCCATATATCTTGTTTCGTCCTTAACCATTCATTGTACAATCGGCAACGATCATCTCTAAAACATCCTACCTTAGGCATGTCGGGGTGGGCTGATAACCAGGGTTCTACCTTTTCCACTCATTTCTCATACAATCTCTATTCAAGTTCTCAAATGAACCAGGGTCAAACTTTGCTCCATATCCTTATCATTTGACCATCTTCTTAGGGTCTCTGAGTACCCAATATAATTCAAGAGCGGATCCTATCGTCTAGGGTTGCATAAAATTGACTAGGACACACTCTTTTCCTTTTTCTCTCTTTCACCATAGATGATTAATTCTCTTCCAATTGGGTTCGAACCTGATCCTGCTATTGATAGCTCTCAATCATAACATGGTGACGTCGTCTTAATGTACAACGAACAATTTTGACACTTCACCGTCTACGATCTCTACAACTAGAATGTTATCTGGATCTGTTTCGGGTACTGTTTTTGTTTCCTCAGTAATAGTCTAAAAGAATTTCCCAAGTTCGCAGGTCTTCGTTTTCTTCACTACTCAGCCTTCTCGCATATTTGCGGGGAATATAAACTTGGTTTCTATTTTGAATATACCCTAAAACATATTCTTCGATATAATTCTTTTAAATTCAAACTTGGTTACATTATCTTGATAAATTTCCGCATTTAAATATTGTTGGTAAAAGTTTCTATTAAAATAAATATTAGTTAAAACGTAAATTTAAATATTAAAACTTAAACATTCTAGTCACAAAATATACGTGTTACACCTAGCTTAGCAACAAAAACCAAACCATGCTAACATTAGGGTGGGGGGACTAGATCTCTCCCAATCTTCTTACCGCATCAATTTTTATCTCTCCTCTCAATTACATTTTTCATCATATTTTAATAGCAGAAACAGATCTTTTTCAATCCTCTCGACCCTCAATGTCACATCATATTTTTTATATTTAAATTGATTAATTAAATCAACAAAATATAATAGAATTTAATTTAATATTTAAATAAATTAAATAAGTAATAAATAAAATAAAAAAAGTCAAATAACATTTAATTAACAAAGCAAACCATTAAAAAATTTAAAAGAAAACTAAATACGGGAAATTAAAACCTAAATACAATAATTAAAACTTAAATACGATAATTAAAAACCTAAATACAATAATTAAAACCTAAAAAAGAGCAAACCATCTAAGTGTATTCTTCACAACATTCCACGCTTCGATGTGGGTAAAGTCTCTGTTTTGTGTCACCCGATACTGTTGAAGGGCCTGTTCAACAATCTCATTGTTGGTTATCCCGTTTTGTCGGTTGACCGATATATATAAGTAAATTTGGTTACATTTTGACATTTTTCGTGACAAATCCGTCCATTTGTTGTGAAGATGGTGTTGTGTCCGATAATCTTCCGTGAAACAATTCCACCATAACGTTCCTAGAATTAGCGGTTGGTTTCCAAATGCACCTCTTCATTGATGTCGACATAGGATTGCCAGAGCCACATCTTCATTTGGAGTCTATCCCCTGCGAGTATTTCTATTTCATAATAAGCTAGCCATTTTTTATAAAACTTTGTAGATAATTTTATAATTTATAAAGTTGAGAAAGAAATGTATTATTTTTAAGAGGGTAGAGAGAGGTATTTATAGGGATGGAGGTAAAATTTTATTAAAATATTTTTTTTATATTGAAGCATACCATACGGGTTCACAAAGCCGCACCCCAGCCCTCATTCTCCATCTTTCTCCAACCAGCGCAAGACGGTGTAACTAGCTCTCCGAGCCCGGGCCCGTCGTCCATCTTTCATCCACTTCGTGCAGCCTTAGAGACAAAACATAAAGATTTCTCCAAATTACGTGGACGATGCCTGTGATTTACTCTAAATAAAATTATACATCATAAAAAAATCTATCGAGTTTTTCACGTAAGACACAGGTTTTGTTTTTATACATTATTGGAGTAGTATTTATAAAAGCTGTTATGTTAGTTACTGGTAGTTAGAGTTCTGTTAAGAAAGTTGTTAGCATAGTAATTAGTTTAGCTTATTTTAGTCTTAATGACGTAGGATAACATGTTGTATATAAAGCTTTGTACGTTTCCTTTTCTGGTTAATGAGAATAATGCTTTTCTCTCTCTTGCTTTCACTTTCCTCTCTTTAGTTCATGAAAGCAAATATACATTGAAGATTATTTTTTATAATAACTATTAAATATACTACAGAACTAATAAGACTATTGGAAAGAAAGGATATTTAATACGACTTTAAAGGACTCATGATGTTATGAATGGATATCTTATCTTAGAAAAGTTGCTAAAATTTTGTTATCAAGGTAGACGAGATTGGATACTTGTTGCTTTTGTGCCATGAGAGCAAGTTCGATACTTCTGTATGCATACGAACATTACAATTGCAGGTTAACGAGATGCGTGACGTATGAAAACTAGGGGACCTTTTCTTTTGTTTTTCTTACTAAATTCTGTATTAAGAAAGTGAATAACATATGTTCGGATAAAATATACATAAGTAAGTTTTGTTTATTTTTAGACCTGATAAATTGTTCGGACGGAATTAAGTAAATAAGTAATCTTTGATTTTTATATTAAAAAAGAAAAAGGTTCATAGTATGCATCAACTTTAACAATGTTTATTAATTTTAATGTGAAAATGAGTTATAGGAGAATAAAATGATTTCAAAAATAGTTAATGGCCAGTGTTTTAATATATTAAATCATGTTTTTGGTTTAGTTCATTCAATTATTTATTCCTGAATAAGTTAAAAAGATAAAAACACATATAATTGTCCACGATAAATGCTTAACTCATTAAGTAAAAAAGAAATAACCGTGTAAGTTATCATATATTTTTTGCTTTCTTAGATCGATTTTTTAGAACATGTAACATATCCTAATCCTAATCGTAATCTCTCTCTCTCTCTCTCTCTCTCTCTCTCTCTCTCTCTCTCTCTATATATATATATATATATATATATATATATATATATATATATATATATATATATATATATATATATATATATATATATATATATATATATATAAACGAGAACAACTAAAAGGTTAAGAACCGTGAGAACCGATATCACACATTAAGAATCGTGTTTTTTTTCATTCTTTTGTTTTTTCATACTTGTTTATTATGTAAAAATATATCAAACTTAATAAAATTTCTTATTTTTTAATACGTTTTACAATATTCACAATATAATAAAAAATCTAGTTATTAAACTGTGAGTACTATAACGTATTTTTTTTTTAAAACACATCAATATTGATATCTAATAGCAAATGAATGATAATTATATATTTTTATGTGTTTTGTAATTTTATTTTGATAAACAACAAGTGTTAAAAATAAAAAATACAACATTATTAAACTATTAATTAGTGGTTCTCACGGTTGTTAATCTTTAAGTGGTTTTCCTTTGAAATATTTTCTACCAAGATGTTAATTGAGCATGTTGACTATTTAAATTATAAGTAAAGATAGACCAGATAATTATATGTCCACCAAGATCAAGATGATCATTTCTATTACTAATATAAACTATTTCCATTGTTAAATTGTTATATATTTTAATTAACATACCATCATATCTTTTATGTTCTGAAAACCCTTTTACAAAGAAGTCGCTTTAGATAAGATCTCACTGTGTGAAGTCGATGTAGAAAGGATCTGAATCAGGGTAGTCATAAAGGCTCACTCAATCACTCTGTTGACTTGACCCGGTTCATGGACCACTCAACCATTGATCCCCACTTTGACAAATGGCCCGACAACAACTTGGGTACGGGTCCACTTTGATCCTTTTTGATGAAATAAGTTGGAACATTTCAAATAAAACAATATCAAAAAAATAGTAATAGTATTTACGAACTAGAATCATTAAAAAAACCGTTTCTTCAAATAATATTGAGATATTGTTTTTTATTTGAAATGGTCCAACTTAACTACACAAGTATAATAAGATTTTTGCAATGATTAAATAAGATAATAAGATTTTTGTTTTTATGTCAGATTATTTTGTTTTGTTCTCTGCCGTCGGATCCGAAAGAAATCACAAACCGGAAGAAACACGAGAAACGTAACGATAGGGAAAAAACAGGGTATGGGTGGGTAGAATCGCCTACAGATGCGGAACAGCATAAGGTCAGGACTGGCGTGATGCATCAAAGTCTGATCAAACAAGTCTCTGTAATCTAGTGGCGTAGGTTAGATTTGTAGACCAGACACTAAAACACGTCTGCTTAGAATCTTATTTTCATTCCTCCTTTTCATAACAAATGCTATTTTATTTAATATTTTTTTTTCATATTTGGTTTTTTCTTATTTGACATTTCATATGTTACGTTTGAGTCGATCTTTATATACCTTTAATTCCGGATGATTTTCTTGTTTATAGTAGTATTGAGTATTGACATGATTCTTACGAATATTGATAACTCAACATTCAACAACGTTTCAGGCCTACGTCTCCTTCTCATAATGACAAAAATACGTAATACTGATAATTGAATTGACCTTTCGGGGGATTTTATATTTAGTATTTCTATGTAATGTATGCAACGCTAAACTTTTATATAAGAATTTGTGTTAAAAATAGTACATATGACAGTGAATCTATATATTAGAGATTTAGGTGACCAATGTTAAACATCACGATGAAATTTTGTTTTGCAAAACAAGCTAAAACTGTTTGTAAATATTTCTATAGTTTTTAATAATATACCTAAATAAAATATTATTATTATTATTATTAAAGTGGTATTTCTTACTATTTTCTTATGAATCGTAAAGTCGGTCTTAAAATATTTCACTTGTCATCAATATTGGACTTGCAGCGTTTTCAATAAAACTGAAATCTTGACGTTGAGATTTTTTTTAATGTTAAATTGTTATTTTGACTTATTGGTTGTACCTTTTTCAAGCTTTTTACTTACTTTTCTATGAGTGTGGCCCATTATATGGTTTTTTTGATATATGTTTGGTTAGTTGATAAATCATGATTCATGCACAACTTGATTTAATATATAACCTACATATTTTTTGAGACACCCCAAAAAGTTGTAGGCGGGTATAGTTACTTTTATGGATGTTAAAGTCTTTGCTAATTTTCATTTTGAAAGACTTAAAGGTGGTTATATTATTTTCAAATTGGTAACTTTTTTTTTTTTTTTGAACGGCGGAGATAAATTAGAAAAAAGCTAGCAAGGCGCTAGAGATTACAAAGTACAAGCATTACAAGGCGAGACAATCCAAACAAACCAATCAAGGGAAGATAAACGAGCTCTATACTTACACCAATTATAAGACATAAGTTGAATTTCATCCGCCGTTTTAAAAGGGGAATTCTTGGACTTGAGAAAAAGGGAGGAATTTCTAGATTTCCATAAGCACCACACCACCGAATAAATTAAAGTCTTTCTCAGCTTGTCTTTATTCCTGTCTTGCATCGGGTTATTCAGCAGCGATATAAGATGCGAACGGTTGCACGGGACCACATCAATCAAACCGCTCCAAGATATAAACCAACGCCAAACCTGAGAAGCAAAGCTGCAGCTAAAGAAGGCATGCTCAACATCCTCATCATCATTAGAACATAACGAACAGAGAGTAGGAATTCCCGCCACTCCTCTTTCCTTGAGACAAGCCGCGACCGGAACACGATTGTGAAGCACTCTCCAGCAAAAGCAATTAACTTTCAGAGGCACCCAGCTTATCCAACTAAAAATGTCGACCATACCACCCCTTAAACTCTCCTTCTCCATCAGAAATCTCAGGGAACGGACTGAAAAAATCCCAGAAACCACCCCTCTCCAGACCCACTTGTCCGGAGTCTTAGAGAGATGCACCGAACATAACAGATCCCGCAGCCTTTCTAACTCCCTTGCTTCAACACCATTCCTCGGATTTCTCTTCCAGCACCATGATTGAGCCGAACCGCAAGAACCAGGTATACGGTCCGAAACCATGCAATTTTTCGAAGAATCAATGGAATAAAGTTTCGGAAACAAATCTTTGAAAGGTTGTGTCCCACACCAAATATCCTTCCAGAAGTGGGTTTTCTTACCATCCCCCAATATTCTGCACATAACTTTCTCAAGATCAACATTCCATTCTTCAAGCTCCCCCTTAATCTGCGAGATAAAAAGCCAAGTCCCTGGAATGCCTTTTTTCGCTATCGGCGCACCATCAAATCCACTCAAATTATGAAGGGATTTAATAGAAGAAAACCAAAGACTATTATCTTCTTTCTTAAGCCGCCACCACCATTTAGCAAGCAACGCCACGTTTAAACTTCTAAGGGAACCCACACCGAAGCCACCGAATTTTTTGGATTTGGTGACCAAATCCCAAGACACCCAATGAATCTTCCTTCTATCATCTAAACCACTCCATAAAAACTTTCTTCTAATACTTTCCAAGACTTCAATCACCTTTTTGGGAGCTTTGAACAATGAGAAGTAATATAACGGGAGACTCCCTAAAACGGACTTAATAAGAGTAATTCTACCACCAAAAGAAAGATTCTTAGCTTTCCAAGAGGAAAGCTTGGATTTGAACTTCTCAATGATCGGGCTCCAATGTTTAACAAGCTTCATATTGGCCCCGATCGGAAGGCCTAGAAACGTACACGGAAAATCTCCCGGCTCACAATGCAATAAACTAGCAATCCAATGTTTAACAAGCTTCAAATTGGTAACTATATAAAAAAAATATAAAGCTCGATCATATATTATTATGTATATTTTTGCCCAAAAAACATTGTTTTTGAAAAAAGATAACGAATTATAAGTACGATAGCTTCCAAATTTCAAGTCACCTTTAGTATTTATTTTTAGTTCCTGCCCACATCCTTTACCTATACATTTTACCCCTTCCGATTCGTCGCTCATCTCTCTCTCCCTCGCTCTCTCTCAAATGCAAAACCCAACCAACTCGTCGCCGGAGCCACCGTCAAACCGCCACCGCTAACCAAACACAAAATGGGTAAGACATCCAAATTCTTCAAAGCACTGTTCGGTTTCAAAGCCTCCGACGACGCCACCCACCAAACACCGTCACGTTCCGACCACAATAAACAACCCAAGCGACGCTGGAGCTTCATAAAATCAAACAGAGACAAACTCAACCACCATCTCCCCAACACCTTTGACCCATCACTTACTCGCCCACGCGACACACCACTTCATCATCAATCATCTGTCAAAACAACCGGATGCAACGAAACTACTGGTTCAACCAATCACGCCATACCCGTGGCTGCCGCCAATGTCGAAGTCGTTGAGTATACAGTCGCTGCAGCTCATACCGCGACGGATGTGGTACGAATGACAAGCAGAACCACCGCCGGTTCCGGTCTTCACGTGGAATGGGCCGCCATCAAAATCCAGTCTTACTTCCGAGGTTACCTGGTAAGTGGTAATTACTCCCTAAACCAGACATAACTATATACTTTGAGGGTATTTCCGTCTTTTCATCGTGGACGGCATAAAGCCATAAATTGTTTAGTTAAAGGTCAACACACGAGGTACGGAATATATTTTAGTCAAACCCAAATCCAGACGAGTTCATACGTTATCTAATGTATCATATGTATTGCGTAAAATACAACTTATTAATTGCACCGGCGTATTTTGGTACCATAAACTCTTTTAGTTCATTTGTGGGCATAACACAAATTTAATTGTAAACTTATTATGTACCAACGCTTTTACGGTTTTACCCTTGTACTTTCCAACTACTTCTTCCATAGATAGAGAGAAAGATTAGTGTTATTTGAGGAAATAAGTTGGCAATAAACTACGAAACAAAACAGATGGTTTACGCATATAGGGTGCAAACAAAATAAACTTGTACGCTTTATAATTATATCTAAAAAGTGGCCTAGGGAATATGCATTAATAACTTGTACCCTGTCTACTATTATCCATTATAACTTGTACGGTACTAGACAAAATATGTCAGAAGGGAAATGGAAAGGTCGGTGAGGTAAATAGAAAGTTAGAAACTAGTTGGGAAATCATGTGTACCAGTACACCACAATTCTACCTTAAAATGTTTCATTTTCACCCTCCAATTATCAATATTTGTCATAATGTGATTGAATATTTTGAAGTCGAGGAAAGCGTTACGGGCATTGAAAGCGTTGGTGAAGCTTCAGGCACTTGTGAGAGGTCATATTTTAAGGAAGCAAGCGGCGGTTGATTTCCGACGTTTGCAGGCGCTGCTACGAGTTCAGGCACGGGCTCGTGCAGGGCGGTTCCAGATCTCCGATTCACCTCAATCCACCGCCAAGGTTTCCGTCTTATTCATTCATAGTACAGTTTTCAATGCTAGAGGTCCAAGTATAATCGTATAACCCTACGATATGTCTTGCAGGGGCCTGCAACTCCTGAAAAATTCGAGAATTCCGTGAGAGCAAGAACGATTAAACACGATCAGCCATCGATACTAAAGGTTTGTAATTTCATTTCTCCTAAATTGAATTCGTATTCTCTTCTATTTTCAGTAATCATTCCAATTTCATCTCAGAATAATGGTTATACATCCTATTCCCGATATGACAACGAGAGAATCCTCGAAATGGACACCGTGAAACACCACTTACTGCCATCCAGACGCCGGAGCCTCTTCCACAGTCAAAGTTTAACCAATTCCGGAGGGTCAACAATCCACCAACCCGGTTTCAGCCCGAGTGGATCTTGCGAAGTAAACTCCATAACTACCCCTTTCGAGGAAGAAGTTTCATTCTGTATTCCACAAAATAGCCCTCCAATCTATTCGGTTTCTTCTAAGGTCCCATTTACTCCGGCCAAAAGTGATAGTTCTAGAAGCTGTGTTAGTGGGTATTCCGACCACCCTAATTACATGGCGTACACAGAGTCTTCACGGGCTAAGGTTAGGTCTGTGAGTGCACCTAGACAAAGGGGTCAGGTTGAGTTTTCCGGTGGGTTGAAGAGGTATTCGGTTTATGGGTATGGTTTGAACCCGGCCCCACAACGTGGTTCGAATTTGAGGGATAGTTTTGTGAGCAAAGCGTACCCGGGTTCGGGCCGGCTTGATAGGCTAGGGATGCCGGTTGGAGGTTTGGGTTATCGTGAGAGTGAGATTAGTGGTGGTTATTGGAATTACCAATAGTGATGGGTGGTAAAGTGGTAAGTTGGGAAGTTGTGAGGACCCTTTTGTGATTTTCTTTTTGTTTTGGGGTTGATATGAAGTTTTTGGAATGTAGTGGGACTTGATGAGAAGGTAAATTATATTTCGGTGGTAGTTATTGACTTATTGGTCCGTTATGTTTCTTATTATGGGTAATCCACTAACACAGCTTCTAGAACAAAAAACTAAAATTAGTTGTTTGTAAAAATGACGTTAATCTTAAAATAAGCGAGAAAGTTGTTCAAAATAGTATTTCAACCAACAATTAAACAAATATGAAAAAAGCGGAATATGTAAAAATAAAGGATGAGCAATGAAGCTCACATTTGTGATAATGTCGTGACCTCTACTATGTTCATTCCTATAGATAACTTATTTTCCATTTGTTTTAGATTTATACTTTCTCTCTAGTATTTGTTGTTGTAATGTAATTAGGGGGGGTTAGATCTATACCAGAACTAATCCATATCCGAAAGCACGAAACCTGAAAATTGTACTTTGTAAGAACTGAGTACGTAACTGAATGTTAGTATGTCGTTTTTATTTAACAATAACTGAATGATTTATAAAAAATAAGAAAACTCTAGCAAGAAGCTAGAAGTATTACAAAGGAATTGTTCTGATGGGGTTCTTTAGCCAACTTTGAATACTGTATCACCATCTAGAATACGTATCATCTATACATCTCCGTATCGTGGCAACTTTGAATACCGTATCACCATCTAGAATCCACTACCAAGTATCGTACGTGTTCATTATTGAGGCTAAACCCATGCAACGAGGACTTCCAATCTGCAAATTTAGTATCGGTCACCCCCTCTCATCAGTCTAGACCAAAGCCAAACCCATTCGCCATGCAGCTACCGATCAACCACAACATTTTCTTTGCTACTGTCAAGAGCATATAGTCAATAAAACAATTGCATAAGGGGATTATCTGTTATCCACGATTCTTTCCAAAAGGAAGTATCCTTACCATTCCCGAGTCGATTTTTATGGTTATCATGAGTGATAATATTTATTCATGAAGGTCATTAATGGACATACAAATACGGTTCCACACTCATTTCCCTTTCTTGGTTTTCTCCCATGGACTCACCGTAATTCCCATGAATACTCTTAATACAAGTAACCCAAAGAGCTTTCTCATCATGCAAAAACCTCCATACCACTTTTGAATCAAAGCCTCATTAAAATCTTTCAAGCTCCCTATGCCAATAGTGCATTTGTGAAGGGGTGCAATAAAGTCTTCCCATTTAACCCATATCATCTTTTTCTCCTTCTTTTATACCTCAAAAAGAATCTAGCACGAATAGTTTCGAGTTTCTTAAACAACCCTCCAGGAGCTTTACATAACGACATGTAATACATCGGGATAGCACCCAAAATTGCATCTACTATAACCAAACAACCACCTATGTCTTGTTGTATTACTGTAAGGGTAGTTTAGTAATTTACGTACAGTTAGTTATTTAACCAATTCAGTTAGTTAGTTAGTTAGTTTCATTCTTTTGTTGTATATAGCTAGCTTGTATTCGTTTTTTTTCTTTCAATGAGAATTAGAATTTCTCTCTCAATCATCTCTCTCTCTCTCTACTCTCTCAACACAACATGGTATCTGAGCTTTGCTACTGATTCTGATTTTTTTTCTCAGTCCTGTGACGATCTTCAACATCCATGGCTGATTCAAGCTCCAATCCAAATCCAGCTGACTCTGGTTTGACGCCTTCTGTTCTCGATAACTCTAGCCCTTACTTCATCGGTTCATCTGATAATCCCAATTCTGTTCTCGTTTCCACTCCTTTCAATGGAAATGGCTTCAATTCTTGGAAGCGTTCCATGATTATCTCCTTATCTGCCAAAAATAAGCTTGGATTTGTTGATGGAACTATTTCGAAGCCTCTTACTTCGTCTTCTTCATATCCTAATTGGTACCGACCTAATTCCATGGTGATTAGCTGGATCCTAAATTCTCTCTCTACAAACATTGCTGAAAGCGTCCTTTTCTTACAGACTGCATGCGAAATTTGGACTGAATTAGTTCAACGATACGAACAATCTAGTGGTGCTGTTCTGTATCAAGTTCAACAACAGATTTATTCAGTTCATCAAGGATCTGAGGATTTCTCTTCATATTTCACGAAGTTAACAAAAATATGGGATGAACTTCGTGTTGTTCAAAACTTTCCGCCATGCTCCTGTGGAACTGACATTGCCGTTCATAAATTCCTTGAGGAACAAAGGTTAATTCAAATGCTGATGGGATTAAATGAAAGCTACAAAGTCCTTCGAGGACAAATCCTCATGATGAAGCCTCTTCTAAGCATCTCAACGGCGTATTCTTTAATCGTATAAGAGGAACAACAAAGAGGTATCAATACAGTTTCTCAAGTCAATATCGATTCTATTGCAATGGCTGCTACTTCTGAAAATCAATCTAATAAGAAACCACTAGCATGCAATCACCGTAAGAAAATTGGTCACACGAAAGCTCAATGCTATCGTTTAATTGGATTTCCATCCAATTTCAAATTCACTAAACCAAAGAATCAAGAAGCAAAGTCCACTACTCAAAATGTCACTACCAAGCCAGATCTAGGTATCACTGAAGAACAATACAATCATCTACTCAAATTGTTCAGTTAAAATCGAAGAGATGGAACATGAAGGTAATAATTTTTCCTTCGCTCACTTTGCATCCAACGTTTATAAATCTTCACACTTATTACAAGTTCATATGTCATGGATCGTTGATTCCGGAGCTACGGATCATATGTGCTCCAATAAGAGTCTATTCTCTAACTTACATAAACTTCATCAGTCTCACATGATTGGACTGCCTGATGGTCATGATACCTATGTCGAATACTATGGAGACATTCAGTTGAATGATTCAATTACTCTTCGAAAAGTATTATATGTTCCTCTGTTCAAATACAATCTCGTTTCAATTTCAAAACTTGCTTCCCAACTTCATACATTCTTCGTCTTCACTGATCACTACTGTCTAATGCAGGACCCTTTGATGAAGAGTAAACTTGCGCTTGGAATCCTAGGGAATCACATTAATGACTTGTATGTGTTTGATCGTCGCACTATTCGATCAAGTTTTTCATTCAGTTTTTCTGTATTCAAACAATCGAATAATTGTACTTTGAATAACAATTCAAATGTATCTCTTTGGCACAATCGTTTTGGTCATGCTTTTATCAATACTTTGAAAACTCTTTCTCTTGTTCCTAACACTGTTCATGATAATCATCCTTGTTTGATATGTTCTAAGGCAAAACAACATCGTTTACCTTTTCCAAATAGTCACACTAGATCTAAAGAACCATTTGATATGATTCACATTGACATATGGGGCCCATATAAACATGCAGCTCATGATGGACACAAATTCTTTATCACAATTGTGGATGATTGCAGTTGAAATACTTGGGTCCATTTATTAAGTCACAAGAGCTATGCTATGTCCCTTATAAAAGGTTTCGTCTCATTTGTTAGTACACAGTTTTCAAAGAAAATAAAGGTTATCAGGTCTGATAATGCTTATGAATTGGGAGGAAGTAATGAAGGAGTTGAGTTCTTTACATCTCAAGGAATAGTTCATCAGAAAACTACTCCATATTCACCTCAACAGAACGGGATCGTTGAGAGAAAACATAAGCACATCCTTGAGACTGCAAGAGCATTGTATTTTCAAGCTGGACTTACTACTCCTTATTGGGGAGAGTGTATCAAAACTGCAGTATACTTAATAAACCGTATGCCCACAAATGTTCTTCAATCCAAAAGTCCATTTGAAGTCTTACACAATGTCAAGCCAGACCTGTCAAGAGTCAAGGCATTTGGTTGTTTGTGTTTCGTTCTTACATCTTCTGTGGACAGAGATAAATTTCAACCTAGGTCCCAACCTTGCATATTTCTTGGTTATCCCTATGTACAAAAGGCTTATAAAGTCCTAAACATTGAAACTAAAAAGATATTTGTTACTAGAGACGTAAAATTTCATGAAAATATTTTTCCACTTCACTCTTTAAAAGTCACTGGAGTTACCACTTCTACACTCCCATATATTCCCACCAATTGCTCAGAAGACACTCCCATCACATCTGTCCCTAACGAGCATCATTCTCCCATTGTAAATCATAATCCATCCATTCATTCAACTACTGTTCAACGGCCTGTTCGTACACGCCAACCGCCAGTTCATCTTCGTGATTATATATGTAACAATGTTACTTCCACTCATGGTGGTACTAGCAACTTCTTTTGTCCCCATACACTAACAGACTTTTGTATTCTCAATCAACCAATGACCTTCTCCCAAGATTCTCTTTCAGTTCCTGTCATGGTGTTTAATGCTATTAGTCACGAGCCTGAACCCTTATTCTATAATCAAGCTAAAGACAATGTCCATTGGGAAAATGCCATGAAGAAATAACTACAGACTCTACATGATAATGACACTTGGAGCATTGTTAAGATACCTAAAGGCAAAAAGCCCATAGCTTGTAAATGGGTTTACAAACTCAAACACAAAGCTGATGGTTCAATCGAGAAGTATAAAGCACAACTTGTTGCAAAGGGATTCACCCAAAAAGAGGGAATCGATTACCACGAAACGTATTCGCCTGTTGTCAAGTTTACCACAATTCGGTGTCTTCTTGCTGTGGCTATCAAACGAGGGTGGATCATTCAACAGTTTGATGTTAACAACGCCTTTCTTCATGGAGATCTCCATGAAGAAGTCTATATGAAATATGTTCACAGTCCTTCACTTGTTAGTAAACTAAAGAAGTCATTGTATGGGTTAAAACAAGCTTCACGACAATGGTGCGCCAAGCTTTCATCTGTATCAGGGGTTACAAACATTCTCAAAATGATCATTCATTGTTTATCAAATCCACATCCCATCTTCTCATTTTCGTAGCAGTCTACGTTGATGATATATTGATTACGGGTAATGATTTAGAAGAAATACGGAATCTTAAAGACTTTCTTGATATAACCTTCAAAATTAAAGATCTTGGTCAAATTGGCTTCTTTCTTGGTCTAGAATTTCAGAAAATTTCCACTGGTATGGTAGTTCATCAACACAAATTCATTCGTGAGTTACTTGCCTTATATTTTATGCATGATAGCACACCCGTATCTACTCATCTCCCAGCTAATTACAATCAATTATCATCTTCAAACAGTTCAGTACTTGAAGATCCGTCTGTTTACAGACAGTTAGTAAGCAAGTTGAACTATCTACTGCACACCAGACCTGATCTTTCTTTCACTGTACAACATCTTAGCCAGTTCAATCAAAAGCCCACACAAGATCATCTAAATGCTGCTTTACATGTTTTATAGTATATTAAAGCAACATTCAATCAAGGTTTATTCTTCAATGCAAATGACGATTTACAACTTCAGGCTTACTGTGACTCGGACTGGGCAGCTTGTCCTCTCACAAGACGCTCTGTTAGTGGATACTTTGTCACATTTGGCAGTTCTCTAATTTCATGGAAATCAAAGAAACAAATCACTGTTTCTCTCTCTTCAGCTGAAGCGGAATACCGCTTCATGAGAAGAATTTGTGCTGAACTTGCTTGGCTTACGCGTGTTTTCAATGATTTACATGTCTCGAGTCTCACTCCAGTTCCACTCAAGTGTGATAACCAAGCTGCAATTTACATTGCCAAGAACCCAGTTTACCATGAACGGACCAAACACATTGAGTTAGATTGCCACTATGTTCGAGAGAAATTGCAACAAGGTCTCATCAAATTGTTTCATGTGTCAACTACTAACCAAAGTTGCTGATATCTTTACTAAATCTCTTTCTGGTCCAAAACATAAAGATGCAATTCGTAACCTGGGTTTCCTTTCGTACCCACCTGCTTGAGGGGGGGGGGTGTTGTATTACTGTAAAGGTAGTTTAGTAATTTACCTACAGGTAGTTATTTAACCAATTCAGTTAGTTAGTTAGTTAGTTTCGTTCTTCTGTTGTATATAGCTAGCTTGTATTCGTTTTATTCTTTCAATGAGAATTAGAATTTCTCTCTCAATCATCTCTCTCTGACTCTCTCAACACAACATGTCTTAACAACGAAATTTTCCATTTTGTGATTCTACTATTAAACTTATATATTATCCCTTTCCAAGCTATCTTATTGCTCATATTCTCACCCACCGGCACACCCAAATGTATAAACGAGATCTTCTCCATCGTATATCTCGTATCCTCAGCAAATTCTCCGACCATGTTATCTTCCACACCAATTCCCACTAGTTTTGACTTATAAATGTTTTTAGACCCGATGCTAAATAAAAATAATGAAGGATCTTTAAAATATTTTGCAAATTCGACAATTACCATATTCCCATAATAAGAACAACATCAGCGTAAAAGATATGAGATAACACCACCTCATGATTACCAATTCTCAACCCGCTATAAATACCACCATGCATCACATCCTCCAAAGCCACATTGAGACCTTCTATAGCAACAAGACCAACGGGAGTGCCAAGCCCGTAGTATGCAAGTGCCTATATGGAAAATAAAGCCCGCATGGGTACACAGTCCCAGTCGGATGGGTGACCGCGGCTTCCCCATACCACACAGTTTCCTTTTGAAAATCGTACACTTTATCCCCCCCCCAAATGGTAAAGTGAACGGCTAGTTAAAAAATTGATTTTTTTTCTTTAAATTGTCATCTATATATACTACTTAATTTTACACAACTAAAACTACAATTTGAACACTCTCTACATCCATTTCACTCAAAAATACTCTCTAAAAGAATGTCTTCTCACGATTCTGACAACGCCTAGTGATATCAAGTATTTTAGACGTTGTTGAGCCCTGTTCTTGGTAAAATTATATCAAATATGCATGGGTATTCTCACTTTTCGTGTCAGGACTTGTCTGGAGAAAAAGAGTAAAAACAGGGACTAAAGATGTACAAAAGGAAAAAGTATGGAAAGAATGCAAAATCAAGAGAAACACGTACGCGCGCCGCGGAATTCTCTTCTGCGTGACGCGGACGTAAGGCGGTGGAACACATTTGAATGACGAAAAAACGGGGAACGGATAAGTACGCGCGCCGCGGATTTCACTTCTGCGCGGCGCGGTCACGGGAAATTTGCAACTATAAATAGATGCATTTCCAGCCGAAAACCCTAGCAAAGACCGGGTATAAACATCGACCTAGAAGCTCTTTGACTCGAGGATTCCATTTCAGAAGCCATCATTTGGTATTTTCATGTTTTAGATTTTATTTCATTTTAGTTAAACATTTGTAAGCTTTGAGTTGAATCTTTGGGTGGGCAACCATTGATCTTCAGCTTAGGGTTCTGTTTTTAGTAGTGTTTGGTTACTGAATTGATGTTTGGATATTGGTTTTGATGAATAAAAATCATTCGGTTAATGTTAACATTGGTTTTTCGGTATTTTGGATGTTTGTTGGCGTTTTTGATTGTTGGTTTGTGTTTGGATTGTGTTTGTGACTCGGTTGGGACTGTTTCCCTTTGCTGAAAACAGTAGCTAACTTGGTTAGGTTTAGCATTAAATCTTGGCTAGTAATTGTTCAAGTAGAACTTTAGTTATTAGCTCGTTTATGCTATGCTTGGTTTTGCTAGTTTGAATGCCTTCAATTGCTTATGATTCAGAGATGTACTTCTGAGTTCAGAAAGTAACTAGGTCATTTGGACATAGTTAAGCTTGGCTTGTGTGTTTGAATATTGTTTCGAGGTAGAAAGATAGAAATTAGTTCCTCCTACTATAGCTGTGACACTATTAGTTGGTAATCTCTCATCTAGGCTAACCACGTAGCTCCTGTGGATCGACCCTGACTCCACTATACTAGTGAATGTTAGGTTATCTCTTATTTTTGACCGCATGACGACCTCTGCTTGCACGTCAAATTTTGGCGCCGTTGCCGTGGAGTATATATTTTCTTCTGCAGATGATGTTCAGATTGGACCACGCCTTCCTCCAGTTTCCCGCAGAGCTTGACAGTTCGGTGGAGTATACTAAAAACATTTCCAAGCACTTTGACACAAAAGTAAGTGGTATTAGCCAATTAATAAAGATATATTAACTAAAACACGGCTAAATAACGCCTAAATAATCCCCGGCAACGGCGCCAAAATTTGACGTGCACGCAGAGGTCGTCATGCGGTCAAAAATAAGAGATAACCTAAAATTTGACGTGCACGCAGAGGTCGTCATGCGGTCAAAAATAAGAGATAACCTAACATACACTAGTATAGTGGAGTCAGGGTCGATCCACAGGAGCTACGTGGTTAGCCTAGATGAGAGATTACCAACTGATAGTGTCACAGCTATAGTCGGAGGAACTAATTTCTATCTTTCTATCTCGAAACAATATTCAAACACACAAGCCAAGCTTAGCTATGTCCAAATGACCTAGTTACTTTCTGAACTCAGAAGTACATCTCTGAATCAGAAGCAATTGAAGGCATTCAAACTAGCAAAACCGAGCATAGCATAAACTAGCTAATAACTAAGGTTCTACTTGAACAATTACTAGCCAAGATTAAATGCTAAACTTAACCAAGTTAGTTACTGTTTTCAGCAAGGGAAAACAGTCCCAACCAAGTCACAAACACAATCCAATCACACACAAACAATCGAACACAAACTAACATCCAAAATACCGAAAAACCAATGTTAACACTAACCAAATGATTTCATTTACTCAAACCAATATCCAAACATCAAAACAGTAACCAAATGTCACTAAAAACAGAACCCTAAGCTGAAGATCGATGGTTGTCACACCCAAAGATTCAACTCAAAGCTTACAAACGTTTAACTAAAAATGAAATAAAATCTAAAACATGAAAATACCACTTAATGGCTTCTGAAATGGAATCCTCGAGTCAAAGAGCTTCTAGGTCGATGTTTTCACCAGGTCTTTGCTAGGGTTTTCGGCTGGAAATGCCTCTATTTATAGTTGCAAATTTTCCGTGACCGCGCCGCGCAGAATGGAAATCCGCGGCGCGCGTACTTATCCGTTCCCCGTTTTTTCGTCATTCAAAATGTATTCCACCGCCTTACGCCCGCGTCGCGCAGAAGAGAATTCCACGGCGCGCGTACGTGTTTCTCTTGATTTTGCATTCTTTCCATACTTTTTCCTTTTGTACATCTTTAGTCCCTGTTTTTACTCTTTTTCTCCAGACAAGTCCTGACACGAAAAGTGAGAATACCCATGCATATTTGATATAATTTTACCAAGAACAGGGCTCAACAACGCCTAAAATACTTGATATCACTAGGCGTTGTCAAACACCCCATACTTGTGCCTTGCTTGTCCCCAAGCAAGAGAGTTTTTTTTTAACAAATTATAATAGAGAATCGAACAATTTTTGATTGCGTTTAGTTTCAAAGTTTATTGTCCCCCGAGTTAGAGTGGAATAGTTCGTGAAAACATAACTGAGTTGTTCATTGGAATTCATGGCTTTCTAGAGAACCCTTGATTACAAATTTTCAGTATGCAAAAAGCAAACTTACTCATTCAGATTCTAAAGGCCGCTAAAGAACTGTCCATGACTTTCGATGTTGTCCGTGTAACGAGCTTTCAGAAATACCATCCCAGACCAGACGATCTTAGGTGGTAAGGTGCGTAAGGTCCACCCATTTTAGACCTACCGGCTCGAACAACAAAGGCCACTGAGTGACAGTTCCTTCCTAAATTCCAATCCTAAAACACTCTAATCGTCTAACTCCTAAAACTCAATTTGTTTGACTAAACTCATAGCATGATCACAACTAAATAGTATTTCTCGAAAAATACCAATGCTAAAAACATTCACAAATCATTCGTTTCGAAATTACAATCTATTAAAAATTTTGAAAAAGTTGCTAAAAATTTTTGAAAATCGGTAATTTTCCGCAAAAATTTTCAAAACACTCTTTCGACCGTCCACACCCCACACTTAAAACCGTACAACGTCCCCGTTGTACAAAAAAAATAAATAATTTTAGAACTAGGGAGAAAGAGTTACCCCTTAGGAACGGCGAATTGCTTGATTGTCGGGACCATTTGTAGCAGAGTTGATTGTTCACGTCATTCACGATGAAATCAGGGAGTCGGGGCGCAACAGTAAACACGCCGGCATAACACGAGTGTAGGGTACGGTGACCCCACACTTGCATTATGCAACTCCATCAGTTGGTGCAGCAATCACAGTTTGGCAGATACTAACAAAAAATTGCAAAATACACCAAAGAAAATTATACATTGCGAGTTGTTGTCCTTGCTGATTCCTCATCTCCGTGACGCCGAAGTGCCAAGGCCGCGGCGCGAAAAATGCGATGAAATCTGGGGCTTGTTTGACAACGCCTAGTGATATCAAGTATTTTAGGCGTTGTTGAGCCCTGTTCTTGGTAAAATTATATCAAATATGCATGAGTATTCTCACTTTTCGTGTCAGGACTTGTCTGGAGAAAAAGAGTAAAAACAGGGACTAAAGATGTAGAAAAGGAAAAAGTATGGAAAGAATGCAAAATCAAGAGAAACACGTACGCGCGCCGCGGAATTCTCTTCTGCGCGACGCGGGCGTAAGGCGGTGGAATACATTTTGAATGACGAAAAAACGGGGAACGGATAAGTACGCGCGCCGCGGATTTCCATTCTGCGTGGCGCGGTCACGAGAAATTTGCAACTATAAATAGAGGCATTTCCAGCCGAAAACCCTAGCAAAGACCTGGTGAAAACATCGACCTAGAAGCTCTTTGACTCGAGGATTCCATTTCAGAAGCCATTAAGTGGTATTTTCATGTTTTAGATTTTATTTCATTTTTAGTTAAACGTTTGTAAGCTTTGAGTTGAATCTTTGGGTGTGACAACCATCGATCTTCAGCTTAGGGTTCTGTTTTTAGTGACATTTGGTTACTGATTTGATGTTTGGATATTGGTTTGAGTAAATGAAATCATTTGGTTAGTGTTAACATTGGTTTTTCGGTATTTTGGATGTTAGTTTGTGTTCGATTGTTTGTGTGTGATTGGATTGTGTTTGTGACTTGGTTGGGACTGTTTTCCCTTGCTGAAAACAGTAACTAACTTGGTTAGGTTTAGCATTTAATCTTGGCTAGTAATTGTTCAAGTAGAACCTTAGTTATTAGCTAGTTTATGCTATGCTCGGTTTTGCTAGTTTGAATGCCTTCAATTGCTTCTGATTCAGAGATGTACTTCTGAGTTCAGAATGTAACTAGGTCATTTGGACATAGCTAAGCTTGGCTTGTGTGTTTGAATATTGTTTCGAGATAGAAAGATAGAAATTAGTTCCTCCGACTATAGCTGTGACACTATCAGTTGGTAATCTCTCATCTAGGCTAACCACGTAGCTCCTGTGGATCGACCCTGATTCCACTATACTAGTGTATGTTAGGTTATCTCTTATTTTTGACCGCATGACGACCTCTGCGTGCACGTCAAATTTTGGCTCCGTTGCCGGGGATCGAACCCGGGTCACCCGCGTGACAGGCGGGAATACTTACCACTATACTACAACGACGTGCAGGATCGAACCCGCGTGCAGGGGTTTTTAGTATAAATGTTTTTTTTTGTTTTGTGGCTATATTTTCTTCTGCAGATGATGTTCAGATTGGACCACGCCTTCCTCCAGTTTCCCGCAGAGCTTGACAGTTCGATGGAGTATATCTCGCGGAGGGATGCATTGATTCATCGCCGGGTCCTTGAGGCGACAGTTATCGACCGAGACATTCTGAGGGATGCAGGGCTTTGGGACGCGATTGAGCCATTTCTGCACCGCACCTCGACCCACGAGGAGGCATCGTTCACCTGCCGTGGTTGGGACAGGATTATGGCCACGGACGAGGACGTGGTCTACACGGAGCTGCTACTGGAGTTCATCTCCACTATCCAGTTCGCACCACGGGCGGGGGACCCACGCTCCAGGCTGGTGCGTTTTCGTTTGGGAGGTGTGCACAGGGAGTGCAACCTCCGGGAGTTCGGGAGGTGCACAGGCATCTACACTGAGCAGGACCTCCAGCACCGTTACTTCACCCGGTTCTTAGGGTCATGTATTCAGGGGGAGCCTGAGCGCCCTCCCAACATGGAGGTTTGGACACCGTTGTCCAACATTATGTACGAGGCAGGGACCTCGAGGGAGAGCCACCTACGCGATCCACTTCACCGCCTCATGCACCGGATCGTCTCCACCTCCATCATGCATCGGGAGGGGGGCGAGAAGGTGTCGGGCGACGACATGACATATTTGTGGATCCTCCTCGACCCGTCCCGATTCCTCCATCTTCCCTACGCCCTCGCGATTGCTCTCTCCACCAACGCGACCGGCGCCTCCTCCAGCAGTCCACTAGCCAGGGGGTACTTCATCACCCGCCTGGCCCGCTCTTATGGCATTCTTACTGCCCCTGTGGCAGCTTCCTTGACCGCTCTGCCTCCATCGCGCACTACAGCACGCACGTTGGAGAGGATGCTGCTCATTCAGCAGCAGCGACCGGGACAGTACATCCGGGCACCGGCCGAGCTTCCTCAGGCACCCCAGCCTGCATATGCCCAGCCCGGCAGGAGACGCCGGAGACCAGAGCCAGCAGCACCAGAGCCGGCACAGCCGCAGCCACAGCAGGATGACCCATCAGCCCTCCGTCGGTTGGAGGCCAGGGTCACGCGGATTGAGGATCAGCTCACGAGAGTCCTGGACCAGCTCGAGTGGATCGGGGAGGTACTTATCCAGACCACATCAGCACAGGGTAGACGCCCCCGACCATTCCCAGCCAGGTCCCACGATCATGAGGCTGGATCCTCCAGACCACCGGGTAGTGATTGATGTACTTTTCTTTTCTTTTCTTTTCTTTTTATATTTTTGGGATATATGTATAAACTTATGACACATCTATCTGTATATTATTTTTTCTGTCATGTGTGCTTTTAAATTGTTTGTTAAGTGATGCATGATATACCAATTTGAGAGGGAGTTGTCTCAGACAAGTGTGGGGTCACCGTGCCCCCTCCACTTGTCCTGACCGCCGGCGTGTCTTACAGTAGCGCTACAACTCCAGCATACGAATCAGGGATCCGATTATACGCATTATACCTGTGATATTGAGCACCAAGCAGTCTACCGTCCAAAAAGGGGTAACTCTTTCTCCCTTGTTTTGAATTAATTTTTGTACAACGGGGACGTTGTACGGTTTTAAGTGTGGGGTGTGGACGGTCGAAAGAGAACTTTTGAAATCTTTTGCAGAAATGATCAATTTTTCAATTTTTAGCAACTTTTTCAAAATTTTTAATGAATTGCAATTTTGAAATGAATGGTTTGTGATTGTGATAGCACTAGTATTTTTCAAGAAATACTATTTAATTGTGATCATGCTATTAGTTAGTCAAATAAGTTGAGTTTTACGAGTTTAGAAGATTGAGCTGTTTTAGGATTGGAATTTAGGAAGGAAAAGTCAATCTGTGGCCTTTGTTGTTCGAGCCGGTAGGTCTAAAATGGGTGGCCTTACGCACCTTACCACCTAAGATCGTCTGGTCTGGGATGGTATTTCTGAAAGCTCGCTACACGGACAACATCGAAAGTCATGGACAATTCTTTAATGGCCTTTAGAATCTGAACGAGTAAGTACACTTCATTGTGGACAGAAAGTTTGTAATCAAGGGTTCTCTAGAAAGCCATGAATTCCAATGAACAACTTAATTATGTTTTCACGAACTATTCCACTCTAACTCGGGGGACAATAAACTTTGAAACTAAACGCAATCAAAAATTGTTCGATTCTCTATTATAATTTGTTAAAAAACTCTCTTGCTTGGGGACAAGCAAGGCACAAGTGTGGGGTGTTTGACAACGCCTAGTGATATCAAGTATTTTAGGCGTTGTTGAGCCCTGTTCTTGGTAAAATTATATCAAATATGCATGGGTATTCTCACTTTTCGTGTCAGGACTTGTCTGGAGAAAAAGAGTAAAAACAGGGACTAAAGATGTACAAAAGGAAAAAGTATGGAAAGAATGCAAAATCAAGAGAAACACGTACGCGCGCCGCGGAATTCTCTTCTGCGCGACGCGGGCGTAAGGCGGTGGAATACATTTTGAATGACGAAAAAACGGGGAACGGATAAGTACGCGCGCCGCGGATTTCCATTCTGCGCGGCGCGGTCACGGAAAATTTGCAACTATAAATAGAGGCATTTCCAGCCGAAAACCCTAGCAAAGACCTGGTAAAAACATCGACCTAGAAGCTCTTTGACTCGAGGATTCCATTTCAGAAGCCATTAAGTGGTATTTTCATGTTTTAGATTTTATTTCATTTTTAGTTAAACGTTTGTAAGCTTTGAGTTGAATCTTTGGGTGTGACAACCATCGATCTTCAGCTTAGGGTTCTGTTTTTAGTGACATTTGGTTACTGTTTTGATGTTTGGATATTGGTTTGAGTAAATGAAATCATTTGGTTAGTGTTAACATTGGTTTTTCGGTATTTTGGATGTTAGTTTGTGTTCGATTGTTTGTGTGTGATTGGATTGTGTTTGTGACTTGGTTGGGATTGTTTTCCCTTGCTGAAAACAGTAACTAACTTGGTTAGGTTTAGCATTTAATCTTGGCTAGTAATTGTTCAAGTAGAACCTTAGTTATTAGCTAGTTTATGCTATGCTCGGTTTTGCTAGTTTGAATGCCTTCAATTGCTTCTGATTCAGACATGTACTTCTGAGTTCAGAAAGTAACTAGGTCATTTGGACATAGCTAAGCTTGGCTTGTGTGTTTGAATATTGTTTCGAGATAGAAAGATAGAAATTAGTTCCTCCGACTATAGCTGTGACACTATCAGTTGGTAATCTCTCATCTAGGCTAACCACGTAGCTCCTGTGGATCGACCCTGACTCCACTATACTAGTGTATGTTAGGTTATCTCTTATTTTTGACCGCATGACGACCTCTGCATGCACGTCAGATTCCCCGAACATCCAAACCCCACAATCGAATTGAAATCGACCAAACGTTTTCGGTTTCGAACAATATTATACATCCAACGTTTACCGTCCGTAAATGGAACAACCAATTAACTCGGCAAACGTTTTTTTGTATCAAATGTCAGGTTTTTCGACAATCCCTCCACAAAACTGTTGGATTAGGTGTCTAAGCCATGACTTATAATTTGTATTTACCTAATTAATAGAAGCAAAGTCCATTTGGGTTGCCCTCATAGCTGGAGGTTTGGTAGAAAGTTCGGTAGAGAGAAAGGTTGGTTTATTATGGGATTAATAAATCCATAGAAATAAAAGATATGGTTTGTTAATATATTAAAGTGATAATATATTAATTAGAAACTATATTAATTGATTAATAATTAATCAGGAATTAATTAGATTAATTTCTGTGGCATTAATTAGATTAATCAGGAAGTTAAGGATTAAAGTCGTACAAACTCAATAGTTGAATTGCGGCGCGCAGCGCGCCAATGTAAAGGTCGCGACGCGCATACGTATAATCCGGAAAATGGCTGACGGCTAGGGTTTCTTGTTTCCCTATAAATAGGGAACCCTAGGCCTCATTATTGGTGCTCATTCTAAAATTCTCTCTGGAATTTTCGTCCACCCTCTGGCTCCCTGGGTGTGATCTCATTTGAGGCAGGACACTTGTGCTGCTTAGCTTCAAGATTAAAACTAAAGGTTAGTTTTTCTGATTTATTTCTTTTAGTTAATTTTTGTTTGGCCTTTAGGAATTAGTTACATGTTCAAAGTAAGAAAACATAGATCTTTTCTAGGTTGCATGTGAACTTAGGTTATTTAGTTCATGGTTGCGGAAAACCTTTCAAAAACTTGTACAACAATTTTAATCCCTTTTCCGACAATTTCCAAACCCAAACTCAAAACATCCAAACCCCAATAACCAAGTCCATTCCCAACACACAATAATCTCTTAAAGAAGTGGCGGAAACCCAACCCGAACCCCACCCGTTGTCCAAAAAAGAGGAAGAGCCCACAAACAAAATTGGACAATGGCCGAAGAGATCGCATTAGACCATTCGTGGATCGACGTTTCCGAGGATGTGGCTTCCAGAAACGCGTAAGCGGCCGACCACTTTCGGATGCACATACGAGAATGGTTTCACCAAGAGTTAGGTCGCAAGCCGTACCATTAAAAGGACTCATTGACTACCAAATACCGCGATATCAACCGTGCGATAATGAAGTTCAACGGGCTACTCCACAACCTACGAACACATCGGAGGAGCGGGCAATCGAAGCAACACGTTTTCGAGGAAGTGTTAAAAATTTACAAATCGGATAACAAAGGAACATCGTTTCGGTACGTGAAGTTTTGACGAATAGTCGAAAAATGTAAAAAATGGCATGATTTGAACAATGAAACCGACGTTCTGCCCCTGACAAGAACACGTTCGAAAACGTCCGAGACAAGCCACCACACGACATCATCAGACGCTCGTACCAATATAGATTTGAATGCGGGGGAGGGGGAAGGGAGGAGCTTGAGCTTCCCAAGTTCGCCCGGCCGACGGGGCGAGATGCAGCGAAACAGAAAGGAAAAGCGACTTCGTCTAGTGGGACGGGGTCGCAAAATAGCTACGACGTGACACTTATGCAGATGGAGTTTGAACGGTACAATTTAAGCCTCACCGGGCGGATTGAATTAGAAAAAAACTTATGAAGACAAACAACGAGCCCCCGAACATCGACAACGATTCCGTGAAGAAAAACAACAAATCCGCCAAGAAAAACAACAATTAAAAGACAAAGTTTTTGACATCGAATCCAGAGGAGGGTCTTGAGGGCAGGGGCGAAACACGAACATCAAAGTTAGAGGGGCTGAAACTAATACTTCAAAACGCAATTATATAAAAAGAGAAAGAACGTGAAGTTGCAGACAAGAGATGGAAAAAAACAAGTTTGTGGACTCACAATTAGCCAAAGGTTGTAGAGCTAAACGTTGTATCGGAGTAGACGGTGTGCATTAACAGCATCCAACGACTCGGCTGAAACCGTAAAAGAAACCGAAAATATGGAGAGGACAAGAAAAGCGGTGTCGACGACGATGATTAAGGGTTTAAGATTTTCAAATTTTTTTGGAGAAATTTTGGATTTAGTTTTCTTATAAATTTAAATTTGATGTTTGTGGGATATGGTTTCATTAAAATAAGGATTTTAGATACTCTTAAATAATTTGAAGTTTCTCATTTGGTGGTGTTCGTTATTTTCAAATTTCTACGGAGCGTCAATTTTTTTTAGCATTTAGGCTATCAGGAATGCCCACCACGGGCTCTCACTTTTTTCTCCTCCACATCAGCACCCCTCACTCCTCCCCTCACCCTTGGAAATGGTCACCTCTCACTTCCCATTAGTTTTGGTACACTGAATCAAGCTCAATGTACGAGCATATTGCTTGGTTTTCCTTTTGCTCGCGCGACGTGAATGCCTCGTGCGGTGAAGAAAATGCGACGACCACTCACTAGAGGGGCGGTGTTTATCATGAAGCTCGCATGCCACATGGGACCTCGCACAAGCCTGACGCCTGCATACCGGATGGCCTTAGAGATAAGTTAGATATACTATTAGATGAAAAAGCGGGGAGGCCATGGCCCTCTTGGCCTCAGATTTACCATTTGTATACCCTGAAAACTTTGAAAATTATCCTTATAAAACTTGTATTTTAGGCTAATGGGAGTACCCATCAAATGATCACATGTGATCATGTGATGGGCGCACATCACCGCCACCTCACAATCATACTTCATCACATTCTCATCACATTTGTAATGGTATACTCATTACACCATTCCACTTTTTTAATTAAAAAAAAAAACCTAATGAGGGCTATAGAGTTTTAGAAAGGAAAAAAAAACTTAACTATTTTCCTATTGGGCGTGATGGACCGTGACCCGCATCATATTATATCACAGAAACACCCATCACACCACACTCGGGGTGGTGTTCACGGGTGTGATGGGAAGCCAACACAGCATCACGGAACCACCGTGATATGTACTACGAATGGTCTTATATGCGTAGGTTCCGTGTTCCTATTCCCATCAATAGTAATACCTCGTAAAAATTATTGCCAACGTCTCTTTTTTAGCATCGCATGAAAAAAACTTAGAATTATCGTCCCCTTCCAACGCCCATTTGATTTTTGCTTTGTAAGAAATACTGACAATTAATTTATTTCAATTTGGCCAATGTCTTTTGGATAAAATTTTTTTTTCATGCATATTGCCTTGCTCAAGGTCCCTGTCGAATTGATTTAGTTTTGCACTAATTGATCTTTTTCTTTATTGAGAGTGATGTCAATGTTACCCTCTTTTTCCACATTTTGACTCTGTTTTAGGTGCAAGGTGCTTTAACTTTTCTATTAAGATGACAGGAGTACACCTCCCGCTGTTGGACTCAAAGCCATCCAAAGCCCAATGTTTTTGGACTAGATCATCGAAGCCTTCAATCTCCATCCATTTCTTGAATAATTTAAAAGGGTAGGGACCCTTTTAAATTATATATATTTAGTTTTATAAGGTATAATATTTTTAAATAAAATATAATTGTCATCAATCTAAAGGGCCGAATAAAACTAACCGACTATTTGCTTCCTTACATTCTAAGAAAATATTAACAAAATTCATCGTTTATTATTATAAACGTTATTCATCAATGTAAACATGAGAAAAGTTGGGAAAGGAAAAGAGAGCTGAAAATGCCAATTGGCTCAACCCATTAAGTAAAAAACAACCATAATTGTCCATATTAAAGGCGTAACTCATTAAACCAATTAAATCAAAAATAAACAACCTCTAAATTAGAAACAGAAAGTGTTATTTGTGAGCTATAATGTTTATAAATTCATGATGCCGTTAATAAATAATATTTAATAGACTAATAACGTTTGCAAATTAATGATTTTATTTTATAAAACTACCGTGAGGACATAAATGAGGATCCATTTTTTAAAAGCTACATCTTTGATCAACTTGTATATATTATCAAGAACTCGAATGTACACAAAGAAAACCATGTCATAACGACAAATCTCTAGACATATCAACAATAAATTCATAAAGTAAAAAGAACAAAAAGAATATAAATTTTGTAAAATGTAAGTCTTTTTATCTTTGATCATATCATTGGTTGTTGCAGTGCCATCTGGACGTAGGCACACAACTTAAGTAATGACACCAGCTACAGTGATCATTCCCATTCTCTCCTTTCAAAAGCATCACCAATCCAACAGTAAATCTGCAACCAAAAGGGCAATACAATCTTTTTAGAAAACCGCAATAACAGGCTGTTCCTTTTTTTTTTTTTTTTTTTTTTTTTACCAATTTCAATAAAAAACGTACCCGGCGACCAATAAGACCATGGAAAGAACCCAAAAAACGTATTGGAAAAGGGTATATTTGGACTTTCCACGAGCCTCAAGCGGAAGATGGCGGCGTTCTTGCCATTTAAATTGGGGCCGAACAAGGAGTACAAATCCAAGTAGAAAGCCGGTAAAAAAACCGCCAATATGGGCAAAATTGTCAACATGTGGAAGAATTCCAACCGCTAAATTGATCAAGATAATGATTAAAAGCGTGATCAGCGCCGCAGCCTTCAAAAAACAATATAGAGATTAGTTTCTTTATTATTTGTTATTGGGAAAATTACGAAAAAAAACACTATGTTTTAGCATTTTTTTTTTCTGGTTTAACCATCAATTTTTTATTAGTTCTAAAAAATTCAACCTGACCATTATGACCTGAAGAAGCCGGTAACAATGGCTTTGATGAAACTTTTTACTAAAAAATTCAACCTGACCATTATGACCTGAAGAAGCCAGTAACAATTTTTGGAAAAAAATTCAACCTGACCATTATGATCTGAAGAAGCTGGTAACAACGACTTCGATGAAATTTTTTACCAAAAACTGGTGGTTTTTACGAATCCAAAAAATTGGTGGTTAAATCGAACTTGTGGCAAAATATAGTGTTTTTTTCGTAATTAGTCCTAGATTATGCTTACACTTTAATTTATATAATTACGAAAAAAACACTATATTTCACCACTTTTTTTGGTTTAACCATTAATTTTTCATTTGTTCTAATAAACCACCAATTTTTAGAAAAAGTTTTAGCCCAACCATTATGACCTGAAGAAGTTGGTAAAAATGGCTACGATGAAACTTTTTACCAAAAATTGGTGGTTTTTCCAAATCTTTTAAAAATTGGTGGTTAAACAGAACTTTTTGCAAAATATAGTGGTTTTTTCATAATTAACCCTTTGTTATTTATTATTTATTATTTAATTATTACCTTGTTGGCATAAATAGTCCAGTTGGTTAAAAGTTCGGATAACATAGCTCCAAGAAGACCAAAGAGAGCACCGGAAGCACCAACCGAGATGTTACTTTTTATAAAAAGTGTAGAAAGTATGCTTCCGCCAATTCCGGACAACATGTAGATTACCCCTACACGTGCTGTTATATACAAAACATTATAAACGTTTTACATTTTTGAATTTGAAATAAATGGTTTTGAAAATGAAAGTGATCTGTTTAAGTATGTAGATAATGAAAATAGGAATGTACCAAAGCCAAATTGTTGTTCGAGGCGAATTCCAATGAAAACTAAGCTTAACATGTTTGCAAGTAGATGAATAACTCCTGCATGTAACCAGATACATGAGACTAATCTCCATGCTTGATTTTCGTTCACTACCTTTTTCCATTCTAAAGCTCCCAATTTTTCCAATCTACAAAGTAATTTGAAGTAGAATAAGTTAATAACTTCAAATCGAACCTAAGAAAGTGGATCCAATCAGATAAAACCCAAATTAAGTAAAGAAAACCTCAAATGTTGCGATTACAAAATCAAATTTTACACGAAAGATGTCTAGAACTAGAAGGGTATCTAAGAAAAGCTCCCAAGTCAAGAAAACCCCAATTCAGATTAGAATCTTCAATAACACGCATTAGAGAGTAGGATTACGACAAAAGCATCAGATATTATCATCGAGAATCGTCAATTTACATAAACCCTAAGTTATAATCAAGAATCACTAGAGGAAAAGCATGAGTGTTTAAGAAAAAATTCCGATTATGAAGAGAAATATATCTTAGATCATCAACAATATGTTAGAACTGATAATGGGGTTTGAGGAAACTTACGTAGAAGAAGAAGGCCCAAAAAGGGGATTTTCTTTGAGAGGTTGAAAAGAGAGTCTACCCAAAAACCTAGCAACGCACTTCCCTTCCAGGCTCGAATTGTGGTTCTTAGGACAATCGTTAACAATCATGATGACAATAAACATAGCCACATTCGCAACAACGATCATAGGAACAAGCCAAGAAGTCCATTGATTATCTAAGGATTCAGTGTAGTACGGAGACGACGACGTGTAATAATTGGAGTGCGGCGGCGGTGGCGGCGGTGCACCTCGGTTCTTCGAGCTTCCTCTGCTCTCTAGATCTCTATTACCCATGACACCAAATTCGTTTTTTCTTCGAATTGATGTCGAAAAGGGGTGTATATATATGTAGGGTTTGATTGAGAAGTAACTTGGAAGGGATTTGCAAGTGCTGTTAGAGGGGAAAGTGCCGTTGTTAGAAAGAGAGATTTGGGGGTGGATCACTGTTGCTACCAATTTAATCGCCAGGAATCAAAGAAAACGGTGGAGATATGCGGTTGCTTGTCTGTCTACTTTATGTTAGGTGGCCTGGTAATCTGTGAAAGTTTTTTGGTTTTATAACGGTTATCTTTACATCAAGATGATTCCTTCCCGGAATCAAATTTGTTAATATCAAAGAAACTTTACTAAATGTGTGCATTTGGCAGCTAAAATTAATTGTATGACTATTTAAACTTTAAAATAAGCTAAATATTTTTTCTAGTTTGTGATTATTTATTTGGAATATTTAGATAGTGGTTAGTGTTGAAATTAGCCTTTAAATATTTGTATAAATGTTTACGTAGTTGTAAGAGGGTGTTTGAGATTGCTTAGACGTAGTGGTTAGTGTTGAAATTAGCCTTTAAATGTTTTTACACATGTGCAAGCCATCACGGCGTGCACACCGTCCCGTGTGTGCCGTTATGGCCGTGACCGTGATGATGCGTGAAGCGGATCACGAGCGAGCACATCCAATCACATTCAAGTAGCCGTTCAACGGCCATTTTTTTAAAAAAAAAATTAACCTTTTTTAAAATTACACATTTACTTCATATATATACACAACATAAATTACACAAATTTACTTATGGTTCAAAATTCAAATTTTACCTATTTGAAGGGTTTTCTAGCAAACAATGAACACAAAATTCCTTATGGTTCACATGCAACCCTAGAAAGATCTATGTTTTCTTCTATGAAGATAATAAACTAAAACCTAAAGGCCAACAATAATTTCTAAAGTTTAAATCAGAAGAACCAACCTTTGAATATTGTTCTTGAAGCTAGCAGCAAAAGTATCCTGCCTCAAATGCAAGTCACACCCAAAGCAATGGAGAAGACAGTCCAGCAGAGTAATCTTTGTGAGAATTGGCGTGAATAATGGGGAGCCAGAGGGTTCCTTTTATAGCCTCCTAGGGTTACACCTGAAACCCTAAGGAGCCTCCAAGTGGGCAAGCCTGTTGACCACTTGGACCAGATCCCTAAACCCTAATTAGGGTTTTCGCCAACCCTAGAGAAGCCTCCAAGGGTGGCGCCACTTTTGGCCCCTGGACTTCTCTTTGCCAGTTATTCAACTATTGAATAAATACAAACTAGTCCTCACACTTTTAATTAATTAATTTAATCACTAAATTAAATCCAATTAATTCTAGATTAAATCTCAATTAATTATTATAGTTTCTAATTAATATATTAACACTCAAATATATTAATAAACCATTTAATTAATTCTATTGATTTATTACACAATTAATAAATCAACCTTTTACTCTACTGAACTCTATCCTGACCTCCAGCTATGAGGGCAACCCAAATGGACTTTGCTTCAATTAACAAGATAAATATAGTTGTAAAGTCATGGCTTAGACACCTAATCCAACAGTCTCCCACTTGGATAAGTCTATGACTTTAATTTATCTTCTGATTAATAAACAACCTGCAGCTTCCTAGAAACTGCTGCCGAACTCTGACCCAGTCAGTTCTGTCCATAGATAAGTGATCATATGATCCTTCGTCCAACAAGATATTTTCAGACACGAGACATGGATTGAGATCAATCTCTGTCCGATACTCTGTTTCCCGATCTCCGATTCTGCTTATGACTTTAAGACTTCTAATTGAACACATCAATTTAGTCCCGGCTGGCCAGCACTTTAGTCAACTTCAAAATCATCGAGAGGCCTACAAATATCTGTTTCCCACCAGGGTCAATGAACGAATAAGCTTTGACTCATATGGTTGTGTCTTTTACTTATCAAATCGTACACAACAATGCGTTTTGTAACATCGAGTTACCGATGCGTTTCGCATTATCAATGCACAACCGACTCGTAAATTTCAACTCATATGTCTCCGCTTCAAGATCATACGATATTATCGTCTCAACATTGCTCGTGATGTAATCCATGAAGCAATCTATTGAGCGCGGGTTTATCCAATACTCAAATCTCTATTTCTAAGTACTCATGAACGTTGTAGCAGTCTTACTGCAATGTTTAACTCCTTAGACAATCTACAAACCAATTCACGACAGTCTTCGTTCATACTTACTCCCGAAAAGTATGAGCGACTGTGGACTTTTGAATAATCAAATTATTCAGGAAGTGAAACATGCAAAGACGAAACTTAAAATCTGACTGGTAGCTACTCTTGCTAATTACCAAGTCTCCACGAGGTAATCACCAAGTCGGATTTTACATAAACTATTATCGGTTTCTAGATTCCTTTTAAACTATTTAATTCGTGTTATGTATCTATGTCTACTTGACTTTTCACTCTTTCTATGTATTCAAATGTTACACATTTATACACTTCATCTGATTGGATATCCTTCCGATGATATTTCAATTTGGTCATACTGCCATTCTCACTAACAACTCCATTCTATGTACTGTGACTTTCCATGGTTCTCGGGATCTTTAGTTTACATGACTGCACCCTAAGACTATTTCGAGGTGTTACGATGTGTCGGTGAGCCACAAGCGCTCCATCGAAATGCCAACGAAATTCTTTAACCATTAAGTCCTTATTTTAAAAACTCTTTTCAAATTGTTATCAACATTCACCCCTAATCATTTTCCAATGATTTCTCATGTAGGTACAAAATCCATTAAGTATTCCAGCCAGGTCATATCCTGAATCTAACTCACTATGCTCTAAGCATTAGGTCATCAAGACATGTTCATGACACTTTTGATCGATCCAAGAAACTTGTTGGATACGATCTAGTCATATTCCAAACCTATTTGGAATCTTAGGATTATTTATAATCCTTGTGTCACGACTTGTAATAACATTATCCTTTCGGAGACTTTTTCTCATGCATCTTGAATCTTATCAAGATCATGCATACTATGGCCAGTTCTATACTGATGACAACATCTATCTGATATATGTCAATGGATTATGTGAGTACGTTGCACCTTTCATACCTCTCATGCCAAATCATCACACTTTACAATGACAGGAAATTCCTTTCCTGAGCTATGCATCTTGAGTCTCATCAAGATCATTTTGGCAGAGTTTCGATCTATCTCATAGATGTTTACAACCACTTGAGTATGTCGTATCTCTATTAAGCCTTTCATAGTGATCCGTCTCTTAACACCTAGTCATTACACTTTGTAATGAAAAGAGACGTTTCCTAGAAACATTATGTAACAGCAACACTCCCACTGGCTTTGACACGGTTATGGACTATTCACAAAATCCAGAACTTTTGGTACCCTTTCTGACATCTTAATGGATATCTTTCAGCCCCTTTTCAAAATCCAATCCTTTGGCATATTTTGAGAATCTAAATATCCTTTCTTGCGAGATGCCCGCGGGGAAATCCCGGGCCTATGTACCTTTATACTGGCATATTCTTTGTGAGTCCCTATTAGTGTACCGGTGATCCACACGTGCTCCACTAACGACTTACAATATGCAGTATCCTTTCGGATTTCATCTTCTATTGAGAGCGCTTCTCTCGAAGTCAATTACTTGACTCTGAGTATCGTCTCACTCAACCAGATGTTCTGAAGGAACGTTTCTGTCTATGTTGGTTTCTTTTGATGATTACTCCCACTGGTTTTAAGACCAGTTGTAAAATCAATTATACTGTCACATAGACTGTATCTCGTCCTAAGGTTCTCTTAATTGGCAGCAACCGGGCTCACCAATGCTTCCAAGTAGTCGGATTGCAAATCCGTACCAACTATAGTGTTTTACCACTATTCGGTATGTCACCCCGATCATAACTACTTATGACGGTGATCAGTACTACTGGTCAAGAGAAGGTTATGTCATTATTAAAACAGAAATCTGATTTCTGCTCTAAGCCTAGCGATGACTAAAGGTTATTTCACTTGGCTAATCCTGAACTCATTCAGGACCGTCCCAACTCCCACTGTTTCCTTAAAACATGGGTCCTTTTTTAAAAGAGCTCTTTCTCTTCCAGGTACAGCGGGATGGCCAGTGAAATGACATTTCTGATTAGGTTCAGGCTGGTCATGAGGTTCAGACGAACACTGCAAGACCCTGGACTTTTAATGTACAAGTAGGACAATCCCAGCTTTACATTTCAGACAGTGTCTGCAAAAACCTACTTAGTCGAAGGATGTGGTTGAAATATGGTATGACTGGTTTAGTATTCAATGTATCGGAAACTAATTTGCAATGTATCTCATACGTTGAGGATCGAACTGTTTCGACCAACGCTCCATCATCTTCCCTAAGACACATTATAACTATAAATGTTATTAGAAGGAAATAAACTGTGAAACATTTTCCCAGTTTATGTTGCCACTCAGGTTCTGTGGGTCTTGTACTTCCTTTGAAGTCCTTGAACTGTTCAAGGATTCAATCCAATCGCTTATTCTGATAAGCGAGGTCACATTCGTCATACCGACTGACAAATATTGTGGAGTACAACCAATTGTGTTCAATTTTGAAGATTCGAGCAATACACAGCAACTGATGTGTTCGCTGCTCCTAATCTTAATGTCTTTTACATCTCTATGTAAACTTATGACTTTGTTAATTTTGTTCAAGACTTGCAATCTTCAGTTGACTCTAAGTCAACTGATTCCAAAATCCTATCCTCTGGATCTTTGGGTGATTCATTTCTTGCCACATATGCTTTATAAAGAACTTAATCATCATCTGACTCTAAGTCAAATGATTTCAAAGTCCTGTCCAACTGGATCTTTGGTTGATTCATTTCTTTACACATTAAGAACTCAATTCATCATGTGACTCTAAGTCAAATGATTCCAAAGTCCTGTCCAACTGGACCTTTGGTTGAATTGATTCTTACAACATTTATCTTAACAATCATAAGGGACACAATTCTAAAATCCAAACACTTTGGATGCATTCAACATTCAAGTTATTACTAATCATGCATTCAACACATTCATATAACATTTCAAGGATATTTCAAACAATAGGTGTTAAAAGAAAACGACAATTTTATTAAAACAAAAAATCCTTGAACAATGTACTATATGAAAGACAATGTCACACGCATCTAAAAGATAATAACATGATTTAATATCTAGCTAAACTTCAAAACTGCATGAGCTGGAAATCCAATCCAAATGTGCTCCTATGCACCAGGGTCCCGTACCTTACTGATTCCCTGCATGCAAACCAAAATGTGACTATCACATTATGTATCAAGGAATTATGGGACAGGAGTTTTGAGGTTTTAGATATACCTGAGCTTTCAAAAGATTTTGACTTTAGAGCGTCTTTCAATCTTTCCGCGACTGTATCCGATTTTGTGGATTCCCAGCTTAAGACATATCCAGACGATCTGGATCGTTTCTTGCTATGTCTTTCCACTGGACTTAATCCAGAAGTAGCTGAACCATTGGAGCTATGCCTGTCCAATAGTGACTCGTATAAAGTCAACAGTGGACGCATTTCCATTAAGGTCTTTTTCTGGTCTTCCTTTCTATACGTCTGAATGAACAGATCGTACTTTCTAGTCAGTGAAGCGATTAGAGTGTTAACACTCGACTCCTGACTCATGGAATAACCAAGTTTGTACAATTCGCCTATGTACGCTTCAATCTGAAGAACATGCGAATCTATGCTACTTCCTTCTTTTAACTTACACTCTTCAAGTCTTTTGAAGATCCTAGCTCGTTCCTCTTCGACTGGTTTTTGGAACTTTTCCTCAACCGATTGCATTAACTCATATGGTCCCAAGGATTCAAAATCCTTGCGGAACTCGGGGTCAATGGTCAATAGCATGAGGTCACGAATCTTTTCGGATTCATCAACTAATAAGTCATGCTTATCATAAAGGCTCTTTATGATGACTTGTTTTGGTGGAACCGGGATCGGATACTCGGTGAGATGAAGCTTGCCTGCAATGCCGAGAGCCAGTCTCCAATTGCGAAGCCATTCCATACAGTTAAGGCCAGTCAGCCTTTCCATATTTAGCAGGTGCTTTCTGATGCTCTCAGAAATGGGTGAAGGAGGAGAGGGAGGAGAATAGACACTTGATTCAGACATCTACAAAAACCAGAATTTTATTAGTTTAATTTTTTTTCCTTTTAAATAATTACCCAATTTATTATTTATAAAGGCTAGGACCCAAAATGCCCCAACTATGGTGTGAAGAGGGATGCCGTAATCACAACATAATGGTCATTAAGGTAGATAATACACTTATCAATTTCATCTGATGAAATTCCTAGATCTATTGAGACACATTGAACTGTTCAATGGCAAGTTTAGTCTCGGGTGTGCCCCACTGTTTGTGACTGGGATGTCGAGCCGGGTGTGAATAACCATGCAAATTCGCTCGGTACTCTCGAAGTCAATTGTCATCTCTAATTAACGTGTCGGTTAACCACACACGCTCCGATAATAATGACAAAATTGAGAAACCCATTGCAAGCCTTTGCGGACCCTAGTTGGTGTGCCGGTAAACCACACACGCTCCACCAACGTTCCACAAAGTGCAATGTGCAATTCCATAGATTAGCACCAATTCACATTTTTATCCTAAAGTAACTAGATTGGGGTTTGTTTGAAGTTCTAGTACTTTCAATTATAGCATTATACTATTAAGAGGCTTAGCGGTTCTATCAAACCCGTTCGGCTAACGACACTCGACTGACCAGAAGAGCAGTGGGTAAGAGTAGATACCCATTAGACTAACATTTTATAGTCAGTCGCCTTATACCCTCTTTATAGGACATTTTTGTGAATGAGGCCTACTAGCGGTAAGACTAACCAATTTTCTTATATATAAATAATTAACTTTTAATCATAAATATATAAGATATATTTTAATCTTATTAAAATATTTTAGAATTAATTATTTCTTAATTTTCGCAAATTTTAAGGAATTTTTTGAAAATTTAATTAATTCTTTAAGCTGATTTAATTGATCTTTTAATTAAACAATTAATTAAACTAATTAAATCAAATATAGGCATCACAAAATTAATCAAATTAATTACCTATAATAACCCCTAGATTTCGAAATCTACAAGATATGGATAAGGATTCTAGTTATTTAATTAATCAGCAATTACCATAAATAATAATCCTAATCAAGGCAAGTAAATCAAGCAAATAAAGGGGGAACCAAGCGGTGGCGGCTAGGGTTAGGAAACCCTAGCCTAAGCCACGAAATTGAGGCTATACTAAGAGGGTTTTTCACAAAAACACTCAAGGCAAAAATCATTCAAGCAGTTTATATCAATACATAAGAAAACAGCCTAAGCTCTGATACCACTGAAGGGTTTTCTAGCAAACAATGAACACAAAATTCCTTATGGTTCACATGCAACCCTAGAAAGATCTATGTTTTCTTCTATGAAGATAATAAACTAAAACCTAAAAGCCAACAATAATTTCTAAAGTTTAAATCAGAAGAACCAACCTTTGAATCTTGTTCTTGAAGCTAGCAGCAAAAGTATCCTGCCTCAAATGCAAGTCACACCCAAAGCAATGGAGAAGACAGTCCAGCAGAGTAATCCTTGTGAGAATTGGCGTGAATAATGGGGAGCCAGAGGGTTCCTTTTATATCCTCCTAGGGTTACACCTGAAACCCTAAGGAGCCTCCAAGTGGGCAAGCCTGTTGACCACTTGGACCAGATCCCTAAACCCTAATTAGGGTTTTCGCCAACCCTAGAGAAGCCTCCAAGGGTGGCGCCACTTTTGGCCCCTGGACTTCTCTTTGCCAGTTATTCAACTATTGAATAAATACAAACTAGTCCTCACACTTTTAATTAATTAATTTAATCACTAAATTAAATCCAATTAATTCTAGATTAAATCTCAATTAATTATTATAGTTTCTAATTAATATATTAACACTCAAATATATTAATAAACAATTTAATTAATTCTATTGATTTATTACACAATTAATAAATCAACCTTTTACTCTACTGAACTCTATCCTGACCTCCAGCTATGAGGGCAACCCAAATGGACTTTGCTTCAATTAACAAGATAAATATAGTTGTAAAATCATGGCTTAGACACCGCATCCCACTGGTTGAGTTGCACTAGCGTTTCTTAAAGATATAATAAATTTAATTAAATTATTTTACCTCACCACCACTGGTTGAGTTGCACTAGCGTTTCTTAAAGATACCGCAAGTTTAAGCGTACGTTTTTCGAGAACTTATATCCAAATAGATTGGGATACTGCAAAAGAAACAACAGATACAATATTACTTTACTCGTCAATCAAAGTTTTATGATGTCATTTTCTAGAAACAGATTACGGATGAGTAGAAACTTATTCGTGCATATTGTTGAGGATATGGAAACAAACTATCCATATTTTCATACAACTTTCGATGCTAAGATGCAAAAAGTTTCACTACATTAAAGAAATGTACAATTTTTATACAACAATCGATGTACGCGAACAGGCCTAACACACTCGATGAATACTTGAATATGTCAGAATTAACTTCACCTGAAAGCCTCTACAACTTCTGCTATGGTATTATTAAGATGTATGAAGCCAAATTTATACGCAAACCAACATCCAATGACATTCAACTTTTGAACGGTGTACATGAATCCAAACATGGATTTCTTGGTATGTTAAGTAGCATTGATTGTATACATTGTGAATGGAGGAATTGTCCAATGACATTGCGAGGCGAGTCCATAAGAGGTGATCACAAGTAGCCAACAACCATACTTGAATTCGTAGCGTCACAAGATTTATGGGTATGTCATTCATATTTTGGTGTCGATGGTGGCAACAATCACCTAAATGTCCTCTACCAATCACCATTATATAACGACACATTGCTTCGAAAATCACAAAAAGGTTCATTTATTTTGAATGGAGAAGAATACAAGCATAGATACTACCTCGCAGATGGGATATACCCAAATTGCGAAAAAAATTTGAAATCATTTGTACATCTAGTAACTATAAAAAATGTTTCAAGATAGCACAAAGAGCACTAAGAAAGGATGTGGAACACACGTTTGACGTACTAAAAGCTCGATAAGTCATAATCAGACAGTCTGCACGGTCCACGAATGTTGATAAGTGTAATAATGTACACTTTCCTTATATTACACAACATGAAGGTACTGCTGTATGTTCGGTACAGATATAAATATCCCAACCGATGTAGAAATAAATGATGATATGATTATGGAATTACGTGACTCAGGAGTTCACCAACTTCATTCGGATCTTATTGATCACTTAGAGCACGCCTACATACCTTCTGTGGGCCACTAATTTATTTAACCCGCATCTAGGTCAAAATCTCCCATTTATGGTTGTGTTTTATTTAATGAAATGTTATTTTTAATTTTATAATTATTTATTATATTTTAAATTAATTAATATTTTAAATTAAATGTTATTTTCTATGTTTGGTTTTATTCATTTAATTTTAATATAAAAAAGTTAATGTGCCATTTTAGCCGAAAGGAATGATTGGTTCAAAATTGGTCACGCGTTCTTAACCTTTTTGTAGATCTCGATTGAACCTCCATATATATATATATATATATATATATATATATATATATATATATATATATATATATATATATATATATATATATATATATATATATATATATATATATATATATATATATATATATAGTTAGTATTAAATGAAATTGTTAAATATTGTGTGATTGTAGGACTGAACGTGGACCATTAGATCAACAAAATCAATGGCTGTAAAGAAAGGGCATTCTTGTAATTAAAATCAAACAATTCACGTGTTTTTAAATGAAAATACACGGTTAAGGGTAAAACAGTAAAAACCCCCAAAACCCATAAGATCGGAATGTACGATTCGCATGCTAAAATCACGGACATGATATGATCGGATTCAATTAATCGTCTCCCTGCCATCGTCGATTAACGTTGAATTCCAGTTGATAAGAATGCAGGTCTGGAATACTTGATTTCGTGCTCGTTGAATCGCAACTATTCTCCGATGTTGATTATTGAAATACTCTGTTAACCAAGCATTCTCAAATGAAGACTACAAATCCAATATTCTCTGAGAATATGTTCAAGTTTAGTTATTGAAAATACTCTGTTACCCAAGCATTCTCAGAGAATGAATAAGAACTCATTATTGATAACGAGAATGTTGCAGAATAAAGAACCCATTCTCTGAGAATGAGAATGTTGTAGAAGAAAGAACTCATTCTCTGAGAATGAGAATGTTGTAGAAGAAAGAACTCATTCTCTGAGAATGAGAATGTTGCAGAATAAAGAACCCCTGCATTTGTTAACGCTGAGAATGTTGCAGAAGATAGAACTCATTCTCTGAGAATAAGAATATTGTAGAAGAAAGAACTCATTCTCTGAGAATGAGAATGTTGCAGAATAAAGAACCCCTTGCATTTATTAATGCTGAGAATGTTACAGAAGAAAAAACTCATTCTTAGAGAATGAGAATGTTGCAGAATAAAGAACCCCGTGCATTTATTAACGCCAAAATCAAATTGTGGATCGAGTTAGGGTTTTTGCTCACCTCCATCAAGAAGACTAGCCGATGTACACTTCTTTGACAATCCAACCGAAAGCTCACAGTATTAGTGTTCATAACCTTCAAATACCTCACTCATCTCGTCCGCAGTAAATCTTCAATTCACGCAAACATAAAAACTGACAAATCCGATGATCGAGAAAATTAGGCGGATTTTGGGAGTAGATCTAATGTTAAAATTGTTTGCAGACGACTCGCCGACTCGGATGGATGATTTGAATTCTTCGGAATGTCTTCGATGAGATTCACCGGCGCCGACGGATTCACCGATGCCGACGGCGGCAGCGGCTGAGGGCGATGACGTATGGTGGCCGACGGCGTGTTGTGGTCGATGATGGCAGACGGCATGTGCACGGGTTTGATAGAGTTCCCGTATAAGAAGGGAAGAAGAGGAGAGAGAGATAAATTTATAATCATACCCTTTAGAAATAAGTGGACCAGATTTAGTCCTACAATCACACAATACTTAGAAAATGTATTTGAACATATATATATATATATATATATATATATATATATATATATATATATATATATATATATATATATATATATATATATATATATATATATATATATATATATATATATATATATATATATATATATATATATATATATATATATATATATAAGTAACTCAAAGCCACATGTCACCACCACATTCATTTGAACACATGTCATTTTCTCATGATTTTGAATTTCTTAAAAAAAATAATATACGTTATTCATTACTACTCCTTAATGATTGTTACAATTGGCCGTTACAATTCTATCTCCCCTAATTACGCTTGTATTAATACGAAACTGTCAATTAAATGTTTAACCCAAAATTTCGTCTTACGATTTCAAAAATCAAATTGCAATTGTGAATATATATTAGGTATTTTTGTATTTTCCCAATGGTAAATCGAGATTTTTTAAGCACTAATTGCAAGATATAGCAATGTACTTCAATTTATTTGTGTATTATAGCATTATACTTTTATATATTTCTATTACATTTATATATTCTCAATTTTGTGTGTTTTTTTGTTTATTTTTAAGATAGTATGCTATTTACTTTAAGTTAGTACAATGTTTGATGTTTAGATGTTCTTATTTAACATTTTTTTAATCAACCCGTGTAATACATGGGTCTCACAACTAATATATATATATATATATATATATATATATATATATATATATATATATATATATATATATATATATATATATATATATATATATATATATATATATATATATATATTCGATTAAGTATTACTTATAAAGTACAAACACAAAACATATATTGCTTATTCTGCAATCAATCTGTGGACACAATGAAATTTATATTAGAGAAAAGGAACATTTAATTACTTATTGTGCAATCTGTATGTGTACACAATAAACCTGTTCAAGAAGGTTTCAATATGCCAACCGGCCAACCAACAAAACTTAGTTTAAGCGTTTGCTAGATTGACATGTTCTTTTCAATTATAGTAAGTTATTATTTGGGTATGTTTCCGTATAAATAATAATAAATTAGAAGTTGGTTTTATATTAGAAATGAACTAACATGTTTTGAACCAAAAATTTAAGAAAAACCGACATTTAATTTGAATTTATTTATTAATACTTATTTGCCTAAAAATAAATAACATATTAACCAATACATGAGACTTGAAGACTTATAATCTGTATACATAACTTGTTTGGGATTTTTATGTCCAAAATAACCTACTTTTCGTATTTAGGCTTCCTGTTAGGGTTATCGTGGTCGTGTACATAATATTGCAAAGATCCCAAAATTTCTTAATCCGATATCTGTTCAGTGTTCAAGGTATACATCTAAACCAGTCATTTTGATTATGTTGATGTCAGTGGCGTTGGAAAAACAAAATTTCCAACAACTCGTCTTTGATGGTTTTACTCAATTCAACCCTGATTTTCCTCTATATCGCTCATAAGATGTGACAACTGTCAAATTAGGTCAACGAAAGTCAACTCAAGTCAACCGAAACGTATGATAGGTCAATATATTGAAATATAAATTTCATAACATATACAATGTATTATTTGATATTATAATACTATGTACGCAAATTTAAAACAATTATACGAACAAACGCTATTAAGTTAGATATTTTCAAAATAAAAAGTTAATTATTTTACGTCATGAATAGTGTCCGGCATGAATAGTGATCCGGCGTGAATAGTGAACGGTAAATTACAAATTTTACATCGAAACGTAGATAAAAATATAACGGTTCCGAATATATATTTATATTTGTACCAAAAGTTATATATAAAAAGTTACGATAGAAAAACGGTAAAAATATAAAACTCTTTAGTCTTTAGAATATTACAAAACGTATTGTTAAGTTAAATAATATAGTGTTTTATAAAGCATAAAGTATACCGTTACAACAGTATCGTCGATACGAACAACCTGACGTCAAAATTTCATATTATGGATATCAGTTTTATATTTAATATTTATTTTTCTTTAAAAAGAAATTATATTTACATTTAAACCTCATACTCTTATTAAAACTACAACTAATACCCTTTCGGTAATTCGTTAGATATTTTTGGTTAAAAAGTTGATATTATTAAACTACGATTTTTGTAGATTACATTTTTATAAACAAAAATTATTTATCTTATATAGAAACTATTAAATATATTTAAAGAGTATTTTAAGGGTATGTTTTGTCATAAACAAAATCTAAAAGCTATAATCATCAAATTTATGTATCTTGAGGGCCGCTATACAAAAATAAACATACTATAAGTAGAAGCTCAACTTCTCTCATTTTTCTTCACAAATTCAGCAGAGCTTCTAGCTTCTTCTTTCTTTCTCCAATTGTTCTCCTTTTGGCTAAGAGCATCATCACTTCGCCGCACAAAACGTTGTTGTTTTGTGGTGATATTTCGCAGTGCTTCTCAAATATGATCGTTCTTATATCAAAACCGAATTTACGCTTCAAAGGTGAGTTCATACCCCTTCTTTTTACCATTATTCAAGTTTTTAGGGGAATAATACAAGTTATATTATAAAAATGACTATTTATGGAACATTTGCAACAATAGTAAACAAAATGCAAATTTGGTAAAGCGTTATTATTATAATAATTCAATTATAATTCCAAAAATATAATATCGATTGATCTACTTACGAGAGCGGTGTCTAGGCCGATCAATTGGGCTAGGTTGTTGGATTTCCGAAAGGCTTATACGCTGAAAGGGTCCTGCCTCCCCATTTGATCTTCTACCTGGCCGTTCTTTATTTGATAGTCATGAAATATTATATTGGAATTAATAAAGAGTAAAACCAAATTATTACACTACTATTGTAGAAAATATCTTAAAATATATTATTTATAATCATCTAAATAAGTTATTTCACATATATTCGTAAATATATGCTTTTTATGACAGAATACTAAAAATAAACTATTATAGGAATAGTTTGTGGATACAAAGGTTACTAAGACGTTTTAAACAAGACAAATAATTATATAAAATATATAATTATTATACATTACTATATTGTGCAAATACAAGGGTTTTTCATATACAAATATTACGTAAACAAGTTGATATACATACATTTTTGTGAGACGGGTCTTCACAAGTGCTTATTTAAGCATGATATATAAGTCCTGCATTTATAACCAGAGTCTCGGTAAGAGAACGTGATAATTGTGTATAGATCTATACGGGATTGACAATCCCGCACCTGAGCTGCTAGCTACAGCTAGACCGACGGGTCTGGGGTGACAAAAGTCATAACATTCCGACGCCTGAAGAACGTCGCAGCAGGCCTACAAGGTCACAGTATGGTTATAGGACGTCTTACATGGGAAAACAATCAAAATGTTTACGTGGATAAATAAACACTTCAAATAGTTTTATACTATAACACAACTTACGTTATACATTTTTAGTGTTTGGACCTTTTAAGACTACAACACATTTATAAGAAAATATTGGATTTTCTGGGTTACGATACTATATTTTACAAGGAAATGGATTTCTCATACAAGTTTTATGGAAATTAAAACTACATTTTATCAAGATATAAATACAAGTACAGTTTACTTATACATACGAATTTTATGGAATTAAAACTACAATTCTATAAGATACAAAATAACATACGATTTCATCTATGTAAAGATTTTACAAAATTAGATCTACAACTAATCTACGAATAAACATGTATTCACATAATTTCATACAAGAATAATACTATTTTCAAAAATAGAACACTTATACATTTTCGGTCTTTGGGTTTTTAAGACTACTACTCATTTATAAGAAAATATTGGATTTTCTCGGTTTACAATACTATCATTTACAAACAAAAAGGACTATGAATTTTCTCATACAAAAATCTTATGAACTTACCAACGTAATGTTGACACTTTTTCAAACTACTTGTATTCTCAGGAAATTGATGAATCAGGTAACTACAAGTTTTGACGATGGTTCATTATGGCATCATACTATGTATTTGATATCATATTGTAATTGTATTTGGAACGTATTGTATTTTGAATCTTGTAACATTTACAATTATGTATATGATGGATGTGTTTGCTTTGATCACTATTGTACAAACGTTGTTATGATACTGTTCATGAAGTCATCCACCATCAGACGATTCCGCCATCGTGGTTTGGGGGTGTGACATAAGATCAGTGATGGTTGATGTCTTCTCGAGTTAAAAAACATCAAGACGCGTTTGAGCAACAACATGTTGTTTCCTGATGTCAAATCCATACATACGCGATATCACATTATTTATACATATATTTTATGTGATATCAATGTACTAAAAGCTGCATTTTTGGGTAAAAAGTGAGATGATTGGTACTTAATGGTTTGAAAATGATGTTTCATGACTTATGATGCTTTTGGAGAAAAATGGTTGAAAGTGGTCATTCTGTATGAGCAACGCGACGCTTTCTTAAGAGCAATGCGACGCTACATAGGATAACGACAATGCGTGGAAGATAAAAATGAATGGCATGATTTATGCCAAAAGTGATGTATTCCCGTGGACATCATGACGCGTTCTGAGTCGGCAACAAATCTATAAATATAGTCTCAATTGCGATTTTTACATATCTTTGGAATACCTGGACCGAGGAAAAATCCTAGGATCTACGTCTTGAGAGTCCAGAAGGCAGTTGGGAGGCCGGAAGGCTGACATGGAGTAGAACTCTATAGGATCTGAAGCTAAATAATTAGGTTACAATTATTTTTTGTTTTACGGTATATATTTAGCACACATTATGGTTTCTTTTGCATTTTACTTTCAGGTTTGGGGTTACACCCATTGTTTGTGTTTAACTTTGAATAAACCCTAAAGTTATGAATTGATTGTTATTTGGTTATTAAAAGTAGTTTATTTTATCTTGTCAATTTAATCAATGATCATTATGTATTAAAGTTTTAATATTTATTGCATTATTGCTGAGTTATTTTAATCTAGATGACGAATCTGATTGTTTAACTTGAATCATAATTGTATTATGACTATTAGGCACGTATGACTAGAGATGGACCAAATCCTAGGGTTTGGATAGAAAAGTAATAAACTCTAATGGCATAAGATGCATTAGATGACTATTCTGTGCAATAATGGATTAACATAACCATTGATATTAATTAACTTGATTTTATCTGAATGATATGAACTTAATGACCGGTAATAAGGATAATTATTTAACATGACCATTGTGATTAGGAATCTTTAAAATTATTACGATTAGTGAACAAAGCAAGAGAACCAAGCAACTTAAGAATTGGTGAACAACAGTTTAATAATCATTGCACTTAATAGAAATCGATCATAATTGAATGGTGAATTCAAGTTTAAATACAAATAGTTTTTGAATTGTTTCTTAATCAGTTTTCCATTTCAGTACCCCTTGTTTTCCTTTTGCATTTTATATCCAATTCCCCATTTTATTTTTGTTATTAGTATTAAGTAGTAATCAAATGAGCTAATCTGTTTCATATTCGTTCGCCAAGAGTTTGGCACCCTTTCTTACCACATCTATACTGTTACATGATTAGGTTCACTTCCTAATGTGTGATAGTTTGTAGTTAAGATGAGACCGATTTTATAAATTTAAAACGAGATCAGCCACATCAAGTTTTTGACATCTACTATGGATTGATTAGCGTGTACCAATATGACTCATATGATGTGACCATAGCTAATACATGTTCTAATACACAAAATAAAGGTCTGGAACACACCCATTAAGCTACAACATATCCACAAAAAATAATTCTTCGATTGTAGAGTTTTTCGAGTTACATAGGCTAATTTGACTTGTTTAAGCCATCCTCATGACTCTAGATGTTTTAAGGCTCCTTATAATAGTTATTAATAGGAAAAAGAAACATCCTTCCTTCATTTCTCTCTCGATTTCCTCTCTTCTCATGGCCGTTCTGAGTAGTGTACGGACGATATCCACGACAAATGTCACATTATGACTATAGAGCGGCTGTCACTTTTGAGGTTGATAAATATCTGCAGGAAAGGGATGCATTACATCAAGAGCTGGATGCCCATTTACATCGTACGTGACAACTTATGAAAGCATGGACTGATGGCAAGAGGCAGGATGTGGTCTTCACGGAGGGGAACAAGTATTTTTAAGGATGAGACCCTACTGACAACTGTTTGTGGTTGGTAAGTGTAACAAGAAGCGGTCTCTGCGGTTTTATGGCCATTATGGGGTAGTAGAGCGTATCGGAAAGGTGGCTTATCGCCTAAAACTATCAGAAAATGTGCAAATTCATCTGGTCTTCCATGTTTCCCCTGCTCAAATGCACTATTAGGGATTGTGTGGTTTCTTCTGATCCACCACACCATTGACATGTTTCTATAAAGCAATCATATGAGCCGGACACAATTTTGGATGAGTGTGTCAAGGGTGGTCGGAGAGAGGTGCTAATTGAGTAGAAGGGTAGGGATCCGAAGGAAGCTACTTTTGAACGATGATCTCCTCCATCAGTTTCTCTCTTTCCACCTTGAGGACAAGGTATGAGTTTGGGGAGTGGGTAACGATACGACTCGTTTTGGGTTGGTGTACCGTTGGCATAAGAAAAAGAAACCTGAGGGGCTAAAGTGACGTTTTTTCGGATTATTAGTATTAGTCGTCATTTCAGTTTTATTAGGGCATCATTAGCAATTTTAAGTTCTTGTTTACGTATTGAAGATTTACTTACTTCTCGAAAGTCAGGGCACCTTCTTGTTTCCCACTTCCTTTTTAGATAGCCTATCCTCACACCATCTATACTCCCAGTCTCCAACCTCCTAAACGCAGCTGTTGATTGTCTTTTTATGGACATGTCTGAACCACCATAATCTTCAATTTTTTGTCTCTTCCTTACTAAATGTAGTCGTCGGTTGTCTTCTATCGACATGTATGAACCACCAAAATCTTCAATATTCCTATTCTCAACTTCTCAATGATGAATGCTGCTTTTTGGTTGTCGTGTTTGATATCTTCTCCAACAAAGTTGTAAAAAAATCGTCACTTCAGCTACATCCATCTTCCACCCATGCTTCTATTCGGCTAACATTCAAATCTATATAGCAAAGCTGTCCTTACAAGAATCATGTAGAATTTTCCTATTAGTTTTAGTGGAACAATTTTTATTGCACAAAACCCTTGTGTCTGCTTTCCACTTTAACCATCCCGCCTTTACGTGGTGTGTAATGTCATCATCGACATCCATTTCCTAGGTATATTCAATGCTCCTTTGGGTATACCACTTCCTCCTGATACAAACTCTCCTTTGGGTATAACACTTGCTCACTGATACCTATTTCTACCCCTTCACTATCTTGCTTCGTTCTGAAATTGCATCATATATAAATAGTCTTGGTTGTCGTGATCCGTTAGCCCCTTTTCTTCCAATGATGCCTTTTAGGTTCAGACCTATCATTTAGCTCGGTCATAGTCTTTGTCGCCAACACAATTTCATCAACATAAAGCAAACACCAATGTACCTTCCAAGGATCTCACAAGAAATTCCATCAATAATTAAAGTATAGTTATAAGGACTTATACTCGATCCTTCATTGAAGCCTAATTTTCACTTGAAAAGACTTTGTGTGGCCTACAACAATATGGACACAAGTCGTAAACTAGAAGTACATATCATGTATAATACATATCGAGTATAGCTTCTAAGGTCCTCCATATTGTCTCTCTTGGCCGAGTTCATTCATTGGTCATTCTATTCCATCCAATCAAACAGAACATGTTGCTTCTGAACAATAACTTAGTTTTTTTGACTTAAATCTTTTTAATGCAGGTTTGGTCAGCCAAAGTTGAACTATTGTAACTACTTAGAGTTATGAGGAACTTTCTCTTACCAATTCATGGTTGTTTCTAGTTCAATTCTAACAAGAACAGGTTACCAACGTGTCAGAAGTCATCTATGTAAGTTTCATTTAGACTAACCATGCCTGCCGTTCTAGCTTAAGTTTATATTTTCTGGTTGAATAATCCCGTTTTTGTACCAAGGATTCTTAGTAGGGTTATTGTTTAAACATTTTGTCTTTTGTTGTTCCTGGTCTATCCGATTGTCCTTCACACCATCTCTATTGGTTAACCATGAGGTGTGGATTGTTTTGAGTTGTGCAGTTGTAGTTGAAACTGTCTTGGTTATCCAGTTGGCATTCACACCATCATTTTGTACTATCACAAAGGAATATATTTAGAATATTTTTTGGTATATAAAATAAAGTATGGTTGAAGATAGATCGTTGTTAGCACTTCACTCCATTTTTAGTGTAAAAATGGAATAAGATTAGAGACTATCTAAGGTAGCAGTTTGATTATTGGTTATGACTTTAATCGGGTCATATTATCTAAGTATAAACTAAACTTTCAATATTAGTATGTGATTTGTAAGGTTAAGAAAGTATACCGCATGTACACTATTTATCACTTTTTTTTGGTAAACTGTACGTCCTTAAAGTGGATATATTTTGTTCAAATTACATCATTGTAACAAACTCTAGGATAGGTTGCTAAACTGGATATGCCCACATTCAGGTCTTTTACGAGTATATTGTCAACTCTAGCACGAAGAAAACTTAAAAAAGTTGTCCCTCTTGTTACACTGCAGGTGTAAAGAAGAGGATGGGCATGAAGATGGTACAAAATGATGAAGTTGAACACAACATGGAAGAAAGTCTATATCTGTAAGATTATCAAATAAGATGCGCAATTATTTTTAAGTTCTTGTCCATCAATTTGCTTTTAACAAAACCATGATCTGAATCTTTTGATCAACAAATCACAAATCAGCTAAGCAGTTACAAATAGTTATAAAAGTCATATCCTTACCAATCAAGGTGGCTAAGAATGAGTTTTGTGCTTTGCTCATAAAATTTGCTTATCTTTTAAGTCTATCTCTCTTCTCTATAACATCCAAATAAGCCATGAAAACTTATGGAATTTAATTGATATTGTTTATTAAACATGGTTGGATTTCGATTACTATAGAAAGAAACCATGGAAGCTGATGCATTTGTTTAAAAACAAGTTACTTTTTGCATCCCTTTAATTTGTTCAAATGGTAACCAAGACAAACGCGTTCAAAAGATCTCGAAGAGTGTAAAAAAAACTCGGATAAAAGTATTAAAATAGTTCATATTAAGCTTTCATATTAAATAAAATCTTTAAAATTATAGAAGTGTGAATGATCGTTCGAAAAAAAAAATGGGTTTTTTGTTGGAGATTAGCCGGAAAAGGTGACACAGAATCGGTGGAGACCAATTCAAGACATGATCAGATTAATAGACTACAGCCTATTAAAGACGTATTTTGATGTAATTTGAACAAAAAAATTCACTTTAAAGATGCACATTGTATAGAAAACGAAATTGACAATTCTGTATGTGGGATATTGTTAGGACCTAATTTGTTGGTTTATGCTTGGCATTGATATGAAGCTTAAAAGAGGAAATATATGGCTGCCGGGTGATTTCGGTCTGGACTGAAATCTACCTTGTTTTTGGTGGTGGCATGACCGAAATCCCCATGGATTTCGGTTGGGCTAGGCTCACGATTTTGGTGGGCTTGGGTGTGGATTGGCTTAGGTCATTGTTTAAGTATAAATAGCTTTTTCCTTGTCATTTCTCATGTTGGTCGAATTGGGAGCTTAGAGTGTTAGAGAGAATTTGTTCATTTGACCTACAAGAACCTTATGTACCTGACTATTGATCAATATAGTGTGTATTGAAGGTTTGTAGTAATCCGTGTTCTTCATTCTTGTGTGTGCTTCGATTCATACTCGTTGGGATTCCGCACCAATCGAGTGTGTTTGATTGATACCAAGTAGATCTAGGATCGTATCGGGACCTACAAGTGGTATCAGAGCCTAAAAACTCAAGTTTTTGGGTGTTTTGGTATCAATTATTCGAAACCTTTGCTTGGATCTACTGTTTTTGGACGATTTGGAGGTGTTTTTAGACTGATTGATCGATTTGGGGTGTTCTTGTTCTTCATTGTTCCTGGTGTTCTTGAGAAAAACTGAGTTTTTGATCTTCAAAACTCGTTTTTTTTGGACAAAAACGACGTTTTTTTTTGGAGGATTTTTGGGTGTTTTCGGTCAGATCTGAGGATTTCGGTCTGTACTGGTGGATTTCGGTGGTGGCTGGACGTTTTTGGTTAGGGTTGGCTTGGTTCTCGATCCGTTAAGGAGGTTTTCGGTCAGCCCATTAAGAGATTTCGGTGCAGCTAGGGTTTGTGGTGGTTTTCGGTCAGCTCCTCTGATTTCGGCAGAAATCCTTGGCTTTCGTCAAGGCTTGTAGTGTTCAGTTCTATAGGGTTTTCGGTGTGAGGTGTTTTCGGTTAAAAAGGGGGGTCAAAAATTTCGAATGTTCCTGGTCAAATTTTGAGTTTCCGGTGAATTTTTTTTTTGGGGTTTTCGATCAACATTTTGGCGTTTGAAGGCTTTTCGGTCAACTTGAATCCTTAAAATGGCCACCACGACAAAGGAAAATTGTGAAGTCTCATGTACCCAAGCTTGCGAAGATAAGATCAATATATATCGAGAACTAAACGAAAATCTCGTCAGAGAAGTTTTTGAACTCGAAAATCTCAATTATGGTTTTAAAAAGAAAATAAAACATCTACAAGAAAAATTGGAAGTTAAAATAAGCGACTTTAACAAATTGCACGATGAATACAGCATAAAGAGTTGTCATCTCAGATTCGCAAAAGAGGATATCATCAAATTGACTGCCGAGCGTGACTCATTAAAAGCTAAAATTCAAAATACTGCTTTTATTTTCAAAAAATTCGAAGGGTCAAGCGCGATAGTCAAACCGATGATCGAGAAATAGCTTAAATGGGATGACAACAAGGGTCTGGGGTATAAAAGTGTTCCACCTCCTTTCAACAACAATTTTACCCCACCCCTTGAAATTGAAGAGTCAGAAGAATGCTATCTCTCCAATTTCATTCAAAAGGATCAATCTGGCACTGCTGAGAGTACTAATCTGAACGCTACTGATGCTTCTACCTTATGTGTAGATTCAGAGGGTACTGGAAACAAGGAAGGCAATCAGGATTCAAAAACTGATATTTTGAGTTTTGAGAATTGTGATGATAAGCCTACTAACACCTTTGTTCCCTCTAAACTTCGTGGCAATGCTGCATCTAGAAAATTTAAGCCATAGAAGTTTGTGAAGGAAAGGGAAGTTCCTTTAGGGCCAAGACCTAGTCCCAGTAAATGTGATTGTGCTTGTACTTGTGGAAACTCCTTGAAAAATTCAAAATGACAATGACCAAGTCACAATCTCATTTACCTGAAAAGACAAACGTGCTTCAGTTGTGGGATTGCAGGTCACATCTCCAGGAACTGTCCACATCGCCCATATATTCCCTTCTACGCATAATGCTGGCAGAACGTGCCAAGAGGGAGTTCTTGCAAAAGAAAACCCTCGAGGTCACGGTCACACGACGGTGATTGGAATGTAGGAAAGGCCAAGAAGCAGGCCCCCAAGGACAAGAAGACCGATTCGAAAGATAACTCTGCCAAATCGAAATCGGTAAGGTCGAGTTCATCTCAAGGATCGTCCTCGAGTCCACACTGGCAACATAAGCACAAATCAAGGGGAGTTCTGCTTCAAAATTAAGTGCTGATACACCCATCCAGTTGAACAACAAACGACAAAAACCAAATTACCGATGGGTACCAAAAGGCCTCGCTTCCAATTCATCACATAATCCTGCTAACTCTTCATTCTTATCTGATAAACAGGACATGTCATGGGAAATAGTGAAGTGTATGGATAGCAATGGAAAACCCAGCTTCAGAATGGACTGGGTTCCCAAAACGAATTGATCACGCATCCTGTGTAGGAGCAGCTATGGAGGAATATCATCAGACCCTGGTTTGTTGATAGTAGATGTTCCAGGCACATGACTGGAGACATCTCTCAATTGTACAACATTCAAATCATTGATGGAGAACATGTGTCCTTTGCGGGAGGGGGAGAAAGGAAGGATCATGTGGGGACCGTGTCTCAACGATGTGTTGAAAATTGAAAAGGTAACTTCGTTCTAAACTGGATATGATTCGTTTCGATGACTAAAAGATCAATTTTTGTATTTTGCTCAATTTTTTTTCGTTAAATTTGTTCATGGTTTTACTTTTTCAAAATTCTTTCCCATGCACAAATTTAGTGGGAGAATTAAAACAAAACAAAAATTACAAAACTTTAAAAATACAAAAAATATTTTTTTTGTCTTTATTTTAAGAAAATTAAAAATTCAAAAATATTTTTTTCATCTTATTAACTACAAACATCCTACCAAACCACCATTCACATCTTTCCATTCAAACCATTTTTGCCATTTTTACCTACCGACGACGCACCGAGTAATACCACTCACTGCTGAGGTAACACTTAAGTGCTAGTGATTCTTAATATTACACCTTAGTAAGTATGAAGCACTGACAACCGCTTCTTAACCAAATCTAAAGGTTTCTTCTGTAACACCAACTTCTAGACACTTTAAGTAAAGCCACTCATAGTCGAGAGTTAAAAAGTCTGTGTCGATGGTTATATTGCATACCGTAATCTATCACATGCACCAATCCATTCTCAACCACCTCTATCTTTCTGTTGCAAGAAATAGACGACTCATCATTTTAAACCAAGTGGTGATGATATTTCGAAACTCTATGCCAGTGATCTATGCTACAACACCAGTAGTAGATGTGAGGCATCAACAACCATTCTTACCTACAAAGCTTCTAATTCAAGAGTTGGATGACTCAGTGTAATAAACCATACACTGATGACAATTTGAAAGTCTAGTCGATGGGTATGTCTAGTAACCAAGACATATTACACGTTCATACCACTATTGAATCTAATATTCTTCTAATAAAGATGTTCATGACTTAATGTGATTTTACCTCACATTGATGAAACATCGAAACTTTGGGTCAGTGATCGTTGTTGTTTACCACAATAGCTGTAAGACCCCAAAAACTTTACCGGACTCTAAATTGGCACTAGGATGGTACACTCCATAGAGTTTGGATACCATTGAACGTCTCGCCAAGAGCCAAGTCAACTGCACTGAGATCTTTGATCAAGGATATGCAGGGGCCAAATTCAAAACGGCCACGAGTAGTTCTCCAATACTCAAACAATCGTAGTGCGTTCCCCCGGGTTCACACAGATCTATGAGAAGTCTCATTCTAAGCCAAGGCTGGGTCCTTGAACAACTGTGGTGAGAGTTTTATGAGTCTGTGACCCATAAGATTTTTAGTCATCATTGCGCACTGGTTATAGTCAAAGACAATCCAGTGAAGTCTTCTAAAGTGATGGATACAAAAGTGAAGTTTGAGGTTTTCGACATAATAATTTCAACCCCAGAGAAAGGCAAAGCATATTTCTATGTGACAAGCTGCGTTGAATTCCTCCTCAAACATTTATGTTACTACTTTGTACCTTTATGTGATCGAGAAGTGAAGATGTGAAGAGTTAGACTCGATGCTCATCAAAGTCAAATCAAAAGCTGGATGTGTTGATTCAAGACCTAAGCAAGAAGCCTGTACCCAAATGAGCGTTCAAAGATAAATCTGAAGATTATCCAATCCGAATATGAAGTTGTCTCTGCAACGTGCTGAAAGCTACTAACGTCTGCACCCGTCACTCGTATAGGGGGAGACTGTTAAAGTGTTGCTGCAGTGTTCAACTGAATTTGAAGATCAATGCAAGCAGTAAACCAAGGGGGAGATTGTTAGGACCTAATTTGTTGGTTTATGCTTGGCATTGATATGAAGCTTAAAAGAGGAAATATATGGCTGCCGGGTGATTTCACTCTGGACCGAAATCTACCTTGTTTTTGGTGGTGGCATGATTTCGGTTGGGCCAGGCTCACGATTTCGGTGGGCTTGAGTGTGGATGGGCTTAGGTCATAGGTTAAGTATAAATAGCTTTTTTTCCTTGTCATTTGTCATGTTGGTCGACTTGGGAGCTTAGAGTGTTAGAGAGAATTTGTTCATTCGACCTTCAAGAACCTTATGTACCTGACTATTGATCAATATAGTGTGCATTAAAGGTTTGTAGTAATCTGTGTTCTTCATTCTTGTGTGTGTTTCGATTCATACTCGTTGGGATTCCGCACCAATCGAGTGTGTTTGATTGATACCAAGTAGATCTAGGATCGTATCGAGACCTACATATATAGTTTCTTAACCTTACAAATTATTAACCCCTCATGAAAAATTCATATAGTTCAAACTTTAAAGTCATAAAAACATTCAAGGATGAAAAGTTAAGCGTGAAATTGATAACACCAAATAATTGAAGGTTTAGTTTGTGCGAGACATTAGACTTCAGGGTTCCAAATTAAAATAACTACAAATATCCCTTCTGATGATAGAACGGTGTATAGCTTCCCTTCCACAGTGTCACTCTTTCTGTCTCGCCGCCGGTTGTATGCCCGCCTTTTATCTTCCGGTTGGCTGTTTTCTCAACAACTCGTTCGCTCTCCAACACCGTAATATTAATCTCCTGAATAATTGTACGCTTGTACTAATTTTTAGGTTTCGATCGGTGACGGACTTATCATAGTAGCAGAGACTCGCTTTGCTCGACCACTCCGTGTTCGTAAGGTAATTAATTTAGGGTTTTTTTAATCATGAAGCTTTTTCGATTCTTTTGACCAATTCTGAAATGGAATTTATGTTCTGATTTCTGAAACATTGTTCTGATGTAAAATCGTTGCTAAATCGGCTTTGGATTTCACCACTCATTGTTGAATCGCTAATCATTCAATGTTCTTTACTTTTGGTAATATTTGATAGAAATTGGGGGTTTTATGTCCGGGTGAAAACGATTCTTCAATCAACTTCATGAATATTCAATTGCCCCATATTCAACTGTTAAACTAAACCCTTAGTGACAAAAATCATTTGAAGAAACCTAGATTACATATCTATTCGTCTGCTGTATAAGTATCTTAGCTATTAGTCGTGAGCTTCGTTATCTTACATGCATACCGTCCATCATTTCTAGGTTTTGCTACTATGAATGGATAGATATTGAACTCCAGAATCCTGAGAAACACAAAGAAATATGGCAACTTCAGTAGCAACCCGGTTTCTTTTTCTTGTTGGAGACTCACTATCCCTAAAAAAGCTCCCAAAGATTTCCAGACCTGCTTCTTTTCACAACACTGCCTACGTATTGAGCTCTACACATGGTCCGTTAACCCTAAAAAGCCTCGGCTTCAAGAACGAGACTGAAACAACAACAACAAAGTTCAAGAAAGATAACACCAAACAAACACCTTCCACTCTAAAAGTCATCCAAGGTCAATTCCAAGAAGTCAAACCCAACCGAGTCAAAGTCAAACCAAAAGCCGTAGCTACAGAGAACCCGGTCGAAATCGATTCCGCCCCGTTTTCAGCAAAATCATTCGCGGAACTCGGTCTTCCTCCATTGTTAATCGAAGCACTAAACAGAGAAGGTTTCCAAGTCCCAACAGATGTCCAGTCAGCATCAATCCCAACAATCCTTAAAAACCACGATGTTGTAATCCAATCCTACACAGGTTCCGGAAAAACACTCGCGTACGTTCTTCCAATACTCTCGGAAGTGGGCCCACTTGCAAACAACAACAACAACAACAAAGAACCTAAAAAGAAACCCGATATACAAGCTGTCATTGTCGCACCTTCTCGAGAACTCGGTATGCAAATCGTGAGAGAAATCAAAAAATTACTCGGACCCGAAAATAAAAGATTCGTCCAACAACTTGTGGGAGGTGCAAATCGGTCACGCCAGGAAGAATCTTTGAGAAAAAACAAACCGGTTATAGTTGTTGGAACCCCCGGAAGAATTGCGGAAATCAGTTCTTCCGGAAAGCTCCACACTCATGGGTGTCGGTACCTAGTTTTAGACGAAATCGATCAACTTTTATCTTTTAATTTCCGAGAAGACATGCATCGTATAATCGAGCACGTCGGAAAGAAAGCCGATTCCGATTCCGGTTCCGATCCCGTAACCGGAATCAAGAAACGGGTCGAGAGACAAATGGTCATGGTGTCTGCGACCGTACCATTCGCAGTGATACGTGCCGCCGGGAGTTGGGGGCGGAACCCGTTTCTCGTTCAGGCCGATAAAGTCGGTCCGCTTGAATCGATCTCCCGCCCGCCTGGCCCGGTCAACCTGGCGGCGGGACCAGGAAACAATACTCCCGCCGCCAGTACTGCGGTGGCAGGTAGTCTGCCACCGGCCTTGAAACACTACTACTGTGTTTCAAGGATGCTACATAAAGTTGATACGTTACGAAGATGTGTGCATGCGTTAGATGCGAAAACGGTTATAGTTTTTATGAATCATACGCGCCAATTAAAAGATGCGGTTTTTAAGTTACAAGCGCGCGGGTTGGTGGCTGAAGAGTTACATGGAGATTTGGGGAAGCTTACGAGGTCGACAATGTTGAAGAAATTTAAAAAAGGGGAAATTAGGGTTTTGGTGACGAATGAGTTGTCTGCTAGGGGTTTAGATGTGATGGATTGTGATCTTGTGGTCAATGTTGACTTGCCGACTGACTCGGTTCATTATGCGCATCGAGCTGGGAGAACCGGTCGACTCGGTAGGAAGGGTTCGGTGGTTAGTATTTGTGAGGAGTCCGAGGTTTTTGTGGTGAGGAAGCTTCAGAAGCAACTTGGGGTGACTATTCAGTGTTGTGAGTTTGCTGAGGGTAAACTTGTCATTGAGGAACAAAAGTGAAGAACGTTTATGAAAGGTGTCTTAAATTAGTTTTTTGTTTATTTATTGTAAGATATTGGTAATATTGATTTTAGTGTATGAATAGATATTACCGGTTTTGATCTGATATTATACGGATGCAACAAATATTATAACCACCCTTTCAAGACAAAACATAACCAACAAATCAACGCAATATTGTGAATAAAGTAATTCATTAACCACAAAATATTCAACTCTTTAACAAAAACATGTAATAATATAATAACTTCATAACTTTCTCAAAATCCGTTGTTCCACTAACATGAATTTTTGGCCCATGTTATTGATGGTGTATGACTTATATAGTTGTATTTAGTCCAATATGATTGGCAGCAAACCAATCACATCAGACTGGGAGGACTAGAGTGTTAGGTCCATCGGTGACCTACACAGTATGACAGCACGACTTTATGACCGTTGGACGGCACTACTTGGCTGCATAGCATGACATCACTGCCTGACAGCTCCGTTTGACAAGACTGCCTCTCGCTAGCTAAGCCTGAATTGGATAGACCCAATGTCAGACATAATTGTTCTTTCACTTGCCATATAAATAGAATGCTCCCTTCTCCATATTTGAGCCCTCATCCTTCACTCTCTACTACTTACTCTCTACACATATACATTGATAGTTCTTTCCGACAAGGCGAAACCATCCCACCTCTCATACCGAACTGACTTGATCGTCGGAGCCTGCTCCCAGGGCATATGCCCTGGGCAGTTTAACAGTTTTGTTCTCTGATGGCTGCTAGGAATCAAGTCGGGAACTCGCTAATGACATCCACCTCAAATCTCCAATCCAGATCTGACGATCCGATTCCATGTTGCATCAGGTATAATAAAATATACAAATCATATTTTCAAGGATCACAAGTTTTCACATGTTTTGTCAATATGATCCCATAAACACAAAGAATCATTGATCCGAATGTGCCAAAGTTATAGGCCTAGAATACGATCAATAACTTTTCTATCAATTGATTCTTACAGAAAGTTATTATAGATCATTACAAAAAAAAAAAAAAAAAAAAAGCAAGAAGATATCAATAAGCACTACATAATTGGAGCTTTATTAAATAATCATAACACTTCAAATTTGATGAAAACTTGTACACTCTTTGTTAAAAATAATAGAAAATAACTTAAAATGGTAAGGAAGTATCAAATTTGTTCAAAAAATATCATTTAAGTTTTATAAGTTCAACAAATACCATTGAATTATTGCCTTTGTACATATTATATCATCGTAATACATATTTTGTTTAGAAAAAAAAATACCATCGAACTATTGACTTTAGACACATTATAAGTTCAAAAAGTACCACCGAACCATTTAGTCATTTTAGAACAAAAGACTGTACTTAGATAGTATAACCAGGGCCGGCCCAAGCCCAGGGCGAGTTGGGCCATGGCCCATGGCAGCAACTTGTAACGGGGCATCAGTTTTTTAGGGCCTGTCATGGGTAGATGTGATTTGGGCCGCATATCTTGATCCACTATGAGGTCTGTCCGCTTTGGGGTGGAAATCGGTTCGGTTTTCGGTTTTCTCGGTTTCCTCGAATCGGTTTTCACGGTTTGAAAATATTTTGGTCTAAACCGTAAACCGAACCAAACCGAATTCAAATTGTTGTAGACCAAACTGAAAACTGAATTCGAATTCGGTTTGGTTCGGTTTGAGACCAAGGAAACCGAATTTAAAAAAAAATAAAAAAATTTCAAAAAGAGTAAGGGCAAAAAAGTAATTAAGTAAATATTATATAATATAACATATATTTAATTACTTATTAAATAATAATCGGTTTTTCGGTTCGGTTTGGTCTGAACCACGGGAGACCAAAAACCAAACCATAAACCAAATTTCAAATTCGGTTTGGTCCGAGACCAAACCAAAAACCAAATTTGAATATGGTTTGGTCCGAAATCGGTTTCGGTTTGGTTTGGTTTTCGAGTTTTTCGGTTCCAAACCAAATAACTTCCACCCCTATGTCCGCTTAGAAAGGGCACCGTGCTTTTACGCCTTCGTGAAACGTAAGGGCGGCAACTAAAAATTAATTTGGCTTCACGTACCGATGTACAACTGCACCAAGTTCAATACGCATAATCAGGATGAAGAAGAAGACGAGGCTTCTGAACTGATGAGGAATATTTGAATAAGTATCAATCTCAAACAACAATCAAACTCACATTCTTTCACTCTTGGTCCTTATCTCATCATTTGTTATCTCCTTTCTCAATTCTTATTATCAGTCCTCCTAAATCCTAATCAGTAACCTTCGATTATGCTATTCTTCCCTTTTTAATCGGTTTGCTGAAGTAAAGTTAGGTAATTGAATGAACCGGTTCTCCTAATCGGTCCTGTTGAATTGCTGAAGACATACCTGCCTTGCCTCCTTGGAATGTTTTTACTAGTGATCGAAAATTCTCTCATAATCTATCAAGGTTGAAGTGAAGTTGTCGATTAAAATATATGAGGTAATTGTTTTTCTAATTCTGAATAATCAGATAATGATTTCTGAACAATCCGATTCTGATTTTTCGCTTTTAGAATATGATATGTGATTTTTGATTTTTGATTAATCTCATTCTGATTTCTAATAAGCATTTCAAGCTCTGATTTCTGATTAATCTGAATTTTGGTTAATCTGATTCTGAATTTTATAAGCATTTCAAGTTTTGATTTATGGTTTCTCATTAATCTGATAGCCTCTGATTAATCTGATTTCTAATTTCTAATTGTGAATTCTGATTAATCGGATTTGATATATGATACGCGTTTTAAATTCTAATACTAATTTATGTTTTATGCAGGCTTGGTTTGACTCTGGTATTATTGAAGCTAAAGACTATGGAGTTTCATGTATGCAAATGGGAACTTCCTTGGACAATTATTATCATATTCTGAAGTTTGCAAAGAAAATCAACATATTGTCATATTCTGAAGTTTGCAAAGAAAATCAACATGTTTCCTAATGTCTTGGTTGCATTAATATTTGTTGACGGTACCATTTCAACAAAAAGAAAATTTCTAATTTGAAGTTATTGAAATCGTTTATTTGAAGTATTATAACCTAAGAAAAATCAACATGTTTCCCAATGTCTTTGTTTTGTAATAGCATGATTTTAGTAGACTATAAAATTTGTTTCAATTTTGCTACATAATTGGTTTATATATATATATATATATATGAGCATTAATTTAACATTTCGTCCTGAACATTGAAAACGAATGGACCGCCCTGAGTATAACATGTACAAAGGCAATAATCAAATAATATTTGTTGAAGTTATAAAACTTGAATAATATCTTTTAAATAAATTTAATATTGCTTTATCCTTTTAAGTCAATTACCTTAAAATAAACTCCCCATAAGTTTTGCCTTCTCCCTCAACACAAACTTCTGTACCTTCCCAGTCGAATTTCTTGGCAAATCATCGAAAACAACACTTCTAGGAGCCATATAATGTGGCATACGATCTCTACAATACTCAATAATTTCTTCACCATCAACACAAAAACCCTCCTTCAACTTCACAAAAGCACACGGCGTTTCACCCCAATGATCATCCGGCCGTGCAACAACCGCCGCCTCCAAAACTCCCGGATGGCTATAAATTACCGTTTCGACCTCGATCGTGCATATATTTTCACCACCGGAAATTATAATATCTTTACACCGATCCTTCACTTCTATATACCCATCTGAATGTTTGACCGCAATATCACCACTTCGAAACCAACCTCCTTTAAAAGCCTCTTTTGTTGCTTTTAAGTCCTTCAAGTATCCACTCATGACCGTATTACCCCTAAACATAACCTCCCCTAACGACTTTCCGTCACATTTTACACTCTCCATTGTTATCGGATCTTTTACATCGACTTTCTCCATCACGAAAGCTTTCACTCCTTGTCGTGCTTTAAGCTTCAATCGTTCTTCAAGATTCAAACTTTCCCACTCGGGTTTCCATAAACATGAAGTTCCGGGTCCGTACGTTTCAGTGAGACCGTAAATATGAGACACACGAAACCCTAGATTCTCTATCTTTGAAATAATTGTCGGTGGCGGAGATGCACCGCCGGTCAGAATCTTGACTTTATGTGGAAGTGGTTTCTGATCGGTCACCGGAGCATTCGCAAGCATGTTTAAGACAGTTGGAGCTCCGTCCATGTGTGTGACGTCGTGAAGCACGATATTGTTGAATATATCTTTAGGGTCACAACGTCGGAGGCAAACGTTGGTGCCGCCGACCACCGCCACGCCCCACAAGAAACACCAACCGTTGCAGTGAAACATAGGTAACGTCCAGAGGTACGTAGGTCTCTCTTGAATTTCACGCATGAACACCGACGCGATTGAGCTAAGATAAGCCCCACGGTGGCTGAAAACTACTCCTTTCGGCCTCGATGTCGTCCCGGAGGTATAATTTAAACTGATCGGATCACATTCGTCGTTTGGTCGGATTATGGAGAAATCAGTCACTCCACCCTCTACAAGGCTCTCGTATTCGTATTTTCCGTTGCGTGTCGATGGAGATTGGGAGTCGGGTTCGGAGATTACAACAACGAGAGGGAGTTTTGACTCTGTTTTCAGAAGATTGATGGCTTCATCAGCTATATGCAATAAATGGTGGTCGACGAAGAGGATCTTGGCTTCCGAGTGTGATACTAGCTTTGAAAGCATATTTGGATCCAGACGTGTGTTGAGAGCGCAAATGATGGCTCCGGCCATCGGAACTGCGAAATGAAGTTCTATCATCGCCGGGACATTTGGCGCGAGTGTCGCTACCTGCAATCCATGATTTTAGATTTAGTAAAGGATTACTACCCTCTGTTACTAAATTAATCTGGAAAAATGTCAACTTACGACGTCGCCACGAGAAACCCCTAATTGGTTAAGAGCAGATGCAAGCTTGACGCATCTACAATGAGTTTCTTCCCATGTGTACTTGATGCGCCCATAAATGACGGATGTCCGGTCTCTGTAAACATCGGCTGCTCGCTCGAAGAAGCTAATGGGTGATAAAGGAACGTAATTTGCAGAGCAGCGGACCACACCCTCCGAAGACCGCCATGATTTCCCATGAAATTCGTTCTCAGATTCACCCAATCGGGACCCCTTGGACGAGCTCTGGCATCGGACCATGCAAGGACGGTTTCCGGTAGTGGCGGTACTTGGGTGGAGCCGGGTGTTCGACTTCTTGAAGAATTTGTTTACGTCGGCGGTGGTAGACGTGAAAGAGGAATGCTGTTTCCGGTGGCGGGTGTATTAGCGAGTTTTAATAGAACTAATTATAATCATATCAATTATCAACTATCATGATTGGTCAATTTAAGAGAAAATTTGTTGCATAATTTGATTTACTTTGAATAAGAGTGATATAATTGATACTATTACGAGACTTCAAATACAAAAATTTATGCACTTTATCGTTAAAGTATGTAGGTGAAAACAATATGAAAATAAGTTGATGGTTTTATCCATTTGCAAAAGTTATATACCAAAACTTTATCTATACAGTCTAATCATGAAGACATATTTTTAAACAAATCAAAACAAAAATAAAACTATAGCACACATATGATTTAAATATACGAAACTAGCCTTAATTTAAGTGCAAGATACCTTGTTTTGACATGAAGAAAATCCCTTGTTGTCTATGGCTCTAAGATACATCCCTGCAAGATTTGATTAATCAATAATCACCACACTATAAGAACATGTGATACAATATTATATGCAGATTAGAACTTAGATCTTACCTTATAATGTGATCTTATTATTAGACCAAACTTTCCACAACAATCATATGATACTCTAGAAAAAACTACATATTTGAAGTGTTTACCTAGCAATATAATGTGATATTTATGCAATGTTGGAAGTTGTAAGGTTTCCAATAACACCCAAGTAGACTTATTGGTAAGCCAAGCTTGAATTTTAAGGACTTAATGAAACTAGTTGAGCCGTCCCCTTCAATTTTTAAAAGGAGTTGTGTTTGTACAGTGTACTTACCATGTTAATCTCCCAACCCCTCTCATTAAGGGGATGTAAGGACGACCCCGATAATCCAACAACTCTTTGATGATATGCCTGGCATTTAAACAAAATTGGTACACATGTCATTTTCAAATATTGATATAATAATACCGGTGAATTACATTTTTGGGTCATGTGGTTATCACCTTTTTGCATTTTTGGTCCCGTTTTTGGAAATCTGACACTGGTGGTCCTCATGGTCGGCAATCTTGCAATTTTGGTCCCTCCCTCTGTTATTGTCAACCTTAATCCGTTAAAGACCCCTCATGTGCCCCTCACATGAGGGCACTTTGGTCCTTTCCTTTCCCCTTCCGTTTCACTATAATTACGCTAGTTAAAGATTACATCATCGTCCTTGTCTTCACCACTCGTTCTTCCCTCTATAAGTCAAAAGAAGAAACAACCAGACTCGATCACTCGATCACACAATAATGGTTTGTCACTATGGATGTCAAGGCATGATCATAACTTCCCGGACTAAGCTTAATTCGGGAAAATGATCCTGGAGTTGCTCGAGGTGTGGGTTCATTGGGTGGGCCGATCCCCTCATGTGTGCAAGGACTATGAACATTATCCCAGGATTGTTGAGGCAGAGAAGAAGCTTGAAAAAGATCTTAAGGCTACCAAAGTTGTTCTTCTATTTTATGTGGCTTTTTCTTTTTCTTTTCTTCATCAATGGTATGAAAATGGATTACTATGATGATGTTATGAAAATGGTTACAAAAGGGTTGACCTTGCTATGAAAATGGATTAATATAATCATGTAATAATGTTTGTAAAAGTGAAACTCGAGTGACACTATGCAGGAATTGCACACATTTTAAACTAAAGAAAAATAAGTCTAAAAATCATAAATCAAAATAGTAACACTAAATAAGTACCAAACCGGAAAAGTTATGTAGTTTCACAAATCTGTGTTAGGGTTTGGCGAAGGAAGTAGGAATAGTGGTTATTAGTGGAGAAATAGAGGGATCTTATTTTCAAGTTGTGGAATTTGAGCGAAAAAATTACACGGCCAAAAAACTATTCCAAGTCACTTGAGAACATCAAATAACCGTAGTAAATTAATTTTGAGGAACCGAGGATACATACCTATGATCCTGTATAATCAAAAAGTCAATAAGTACCAAACTTGAAAAAAATTACATTTTTCAAGATTATTAGTTGAAACCTTTTTGTTGCAAGTTGATTACAATTGCATTTATTAATTATATGAACTCAAAAAATGACAATGGGTGAAAATTACTTCCAGAGAGAGAAAACTTTCTTAGAAAATGCATAAACGAAAATTAAACAAATTTATATTAACCACAATCTGTTATAAATAATTATATCGACAATAAAATAAAATAAAATAAAATACGATAAAAGAAAACAAATGTGGACACAAAGATTTAACGTGGAAAAACCCTTTTGGAAAAAAAAACCACGGGCACAACCGATGATGATCACTATATGAGAAAAATGAGGAGGTTACAAGATTTGGAACTGAAAAATATATATCTCTCTTTTCTTTTTTTAATACATAGAGCCTCACAATATATCTATGTATATATATAACAGATTGTTTTTGGACATCTTTAATTGCAAAATGAGCATCCCTATTTATAGGGATGATCTGCCGAAAATTGCAGTAATGGTTGAAAAATGAATTATGGGCGCCTGACATGGAGTTGTTGAAGAATTGAATTTTTTTCGTCATTCAAAACTCACCACGTGCAAAATTGTAATGTGAATTTGATTTTGATTACTATTCATGTGGGGCCCACATGAAAATAATTCATTTGCTTTCCTTTTTTATTTTGAAGTCAATTATTCACAATCTCCACATTGACTTTAAAAGCAATAAGTAATCAAACAACTCCACCTTGAGACGAATTTCCACTTGTAGAACTCCTCATTATAAAATCATCGTGTGCCGACAATCCTTGGAATTAGATTGTCATACCAACCAAGCTTGAGCAAAGCTCAAACTTAGTTGCTAGAACCGGCTTCGTCATCATATCTGCCGGATTGTCATGAGTGCTAATCTTTTGAACTTGAATATCACCTTTGGAAATAACATCTCGAATAAAGTGATAACGTACATCAATATGTTTCGTTCTCTCATGAAACATTTGATCTTTTGTAAGATAAATAGCACTTTGACTATCACAAAAAATCTTTGTAGGGGATGTGTCTCCATAAAGTTCATTGAATAAATTTCTTAACCAAATAGCTTCCTTACAAGCTTCAGAAATTGCCATATATTCTGCTTCAGTTGTGGATAAGGCAACAGTGGTCTGTAGACTTTCCTTCCAACTCACAGCACATCCACCAATGGTAAAGACATAACCTGTCAAAGATCTTCTTTTATCTAAATCTCCAGCAAAATCAGAATCTACATAGCCCACCAGTCCTTCACCAGAACTTCCAAATTGTAAACATGAATTGGAAGTACCACATAAATATCTAAGAATCCATTGAACAGCTTTCCAATACTCTTTTCCTGGGTTAGCCATATATCTGCTAACAACACTTAAAGCGTGAGATAAATCAGGGCGAGAACATACCATGGCCTACATTAGAGAACCAACTACACTAGAATACGGAACTTTCGCCATGTTGTTAATTTCATCATCTGTCTTTGGACAATATGCTGAAGACAGTTTGAAATGTGCAGCTAACGGAGTACTCACTTGCTTGTCTTTATGCATGTTGAATCTTTGAAGAACTTTCTCAATATACCTCTTTTGACTTAGGTATCAGTTTTCCATGCTGTCTGTTACGGGTAATTACCATACCAAGAATTTTTTTGGCTGGACCTAAGTCCGTCATCTCAAACTCTTTGCTTAGTTGTGTTTTCAGTTTTGCTATCTCTAGTTTATCTTTTGCAGCAATCAACATATCATCAACATAAAGAAGCAGATATATTGATGAACCATTGACTGACTTAAAATAAACACAACTATCATAATCTGATATTTTAAAATTCTGAGATAGCATAAAAGAGTCAAACCTCTTATACCATTGCCTTGGGGACTGCTTTAACCCATAAAGAGATTTCTTCAATCTACATACCAAGTTCTCTTTTCCAGGGATAATAAAGCCTTCAGGTTGCTCCATATAAATATCTTCATCCAATTCACCATGTAAAAATGCAGTTTTGACATCTAACTGCCCAAGCTCATAGTTAAGCATGGCAACAATACTATGTAAAGTACGAATTGAGCTATGCTTAACAACAGGAGAGAAAACATCAGTAAAATCAATGCCTGGAATTTGGCTATAGCCTTTAGCAACTAACCTTGCTTTAAATCTTGCTTCCTCATTAGGAGTAATACCTTCTTTTCTTTTGAAAATCCATTTGCAGCGGATAGGCTTCTTTTCTTTTGGTAATTTCACCAACTCCCAAGTGCCATTTTTTTCAAGAGATTCCATTTCATCATGCATGGCAGTTATCCATTTGTTGCTTTGTTCTGAAGTAATGGCTTCCGTGTAAGTTGAAGGTTCTTTGATACCTTCAATTTCTTCAGCAACGTTTAAAGCATAAACAACAATATTTGCTTCTTCTATCAGTCTCTTGGGAGGATGATTGACCCTCCTAGGTCTATCAGTTGCTATAGAACGTTGTGGTTGGTGAGTAGGAGTAGGAGTAGAAGACTCTTGCTCAACTGATTGATTTTGATCAATAGAGTTTTCTTTTTCTGGTGTATGTTTTGAGTCAACAGATTGCTCCACCTGCACACTTGTCTTTTGTTGACTCTCAACAGGAATATTAGTAGGAGAATCTTTATGTAGCATAGCTGATTCATTAAATACTACATTTCTACTAATCACGACCTTTTTAGTTTCAGGACACCATAACTTATATCCTTTCACACCAGACTTGTAACCAAGAAAGATACATTTAATTGCCCTGGGCTCTAATTTTCCATTATCAACATAAGCATAAGCAGAGCAACCAAAAATTCTTAAATCTGAATAGTTTGTTGGGGAGCCAGACCATACCTCAATAGGAGTCTTTTTATCAAGTGGAATAGAAGGTGACATGTTAATTAGATAACATGCAGTAGAAGCAGCTTCTGCCCAAAAACGCTTAGATAATCCTGCGTTAGATAACATACAACGAGCTTTTGAAATAATGGTTCTGTTCATACGTTCAGCTACACCATTTTGTTGAGGTGTGTGAGAAACGGTGTAGTGTCTAACAATTCCTTCTAGTTTACAATATGAATTAAATTCATTTGAACAAAACTCCATACCATTATCGGTGCGAAGTTTTTTAACCTTCTTACCAGTCTGGGTTTCCACCATGACTTTCCACTCTTTGAATGCAGAGAATGCTTCTGATTTATGCTGCAAAAAATATGGCCAGACTCTTCTTGAGTAATCATCAATAATTGTCAACATATAACGAGCACCTCCAAGTGATGCTTCTTGAGATGGTCCCCATAAATCAGAATGTACATAATCTAGAATGCCTTTTGTAGTATGTACCGAGGTGTTGAATTTCACCCTCTTGTGTTTGCCAAATATGCAGTGTTCACAGAATTCCAGTTTGCCAACGCATTGGCCATCAAGTAATCCTCTTTTGCTTAATGCTGTCAAACCAAGTTCACTCATATGCCTAAGACGCATATGCCATAGGTTAGTAGTATTAGAGCTACATTGTTTTCTATACTCATTCTCAATTTATTGAGTATTATATCGACATGGCTACTTTGAAATACGATATTCCATTGTTAGATCGAGATACAAGATTTTCATTATGGCAAGTAAAAATGCGAGCTGTATTGGCTCAGTTGGACCTTGATGGTGCTTTGTTAGGCCGAGACAAAATGCCTGCGTCTTGGTCAGATGAAGAAAAGGATCGTAAAGATCGTAAGGCTCTCTCTCATATCCATCTTCATTTATCTAACAATATTTTGTAGGAAGTTATGAAAGAAAGTACTGCCGCCACTTTATGGCTAAAATTTGAACAAATTTGTATGACCAAAGATCTCACAAGTAAGATGCACCTTAAACAAAAATTATTTTTGCTTAAGATGCAAGAAGGTGGGTCGTTGCTGGATCATCTTTCGACATTTAAAGAGATCATCACTGATCTTGAAGCTATGGAGGTAAAATATGATGAAGAGGATTTAGGTTTAATTCTTTTATGTTCTTTGCCTAGTTCTTATTCAAACTTTAGAGATACCATATCATATAGTCGTGATACTTTAACACTTCACGATCATCCACAGGCACAACTAGATTTTATTTGAATGAGGAGATTACAAGAGATACACACTCAATCTTTGCATGTATTGTGTGTTGTGGTGCATGTTGTTCTTCAACTAATGGCCTATTTATACATGTTTTGAGGTGCACTATTAACAATGGAAACATAAGAAATTTTCCTTCAATAATAGGGCACCTCAAAACATGTATAAATAGGCCATTAGTTGAAGAACAACATGCACCACAACACACAATACATGCAAAGATTGAGTGTGTATCTCTTGTAATCTCTTCATTCAAATAAAATCTAGTTGTGCCCGTGGATGTAGGATTGACACCGAATCCGAACCACGTAAAATCCTTGTGTTCTTAATTTGTGAGCTGAGTGTATGAGTTTCGTGTTCGTATGATAAGTGTCTCGATCCTAACAAGTGGTATCAGAGCACAATCCATAGGGACTTATCAGCGAGATGAAATGCATATAACTGCTTGAAAAAGAAGAAGAAAAAAAAAGAATCATGACAGAAGGAGGCTATGTCATTCGCTTTAGTTCACCTCCAACATAAAAGAATGACAATGGTTGAAGGTTACTTACAGAGAGAGAAAGTGAGAGTGGTGGTGGTTGGATTAGGATTTGATAGAGAAAGAAAAGGAAGCAGCGTTCGACATTGGAAACAGATGAACACAATTGTTATAGACCCCTTGAAGTGTGATCGAGCTGTTAAGTTATTAAGGTTTAGATGCACACATAGCACACAAAAATCGATGCTAGTTTCTCCTCATAAGAAGATCATTTTCGTCTTCAATCGCAAAACCTAATTTGAATATAGAAGTGAGAAGAATCTCACATTCATCCTTTATGTTCATGAGTTAATTGTAATTTGCCCAATAGGGAATCTAATTTTTGTTGGATCACATTGAAAGTAACTACAAATAGTCTCTTTCAAGTTTTCGTCTTTGACCATTATCGAAGTCCTTTTCCTCAAAGCTGCCCTCTCTCTTTCACCTTTGTCCTAGGAATCAACTACACCATCATGGTCACTCCGCCAAGGTTACGGATGTCGGTGTTGGATTTGAGTCCAAAAAGGGCTACTATTTTGTTGGAGGTGGAGAGAAAGTGGATGTCGGGGTTGGTTGTTGACGACGGAGGAAGGAAGTGCTGGCCATGGTGCCGGTGAGGGAAAGCAGTTCCCGCTGCCATTGTGATGGTGGTGGTAGGAGAGAAAGAGGGAGGGTTCGAAGGGAGTAAAAGTAGTGAGATTTGAGAATAAGGATAGCGGAGGAGGCTTGTGGAAATAACCGATCATAATCCTGAAATCTTGGCTAAATTATGGAATTCAAGGCTGATTTTTTGGAATATGATAGGATTGTTAATCGAAGATTACATTGAAAGAGATCAGAATGAGCGGCAAATCAAAATCGCAAGAGATATGTGGCAATAGAATGATGTAAAAGAATGCATTGCGGCAAGTTTAGTTGTTTTATTAACTTTTGTTTTGTTTATTCTACTTACACAATTTTTTTACAATATTGTGCAAAGTGTTATCTCTAGTTCATCAGCAAATCAAAATTTTGAAGCGATTCTAATAAAAAATTTCGATGATAACTTTTTCATGAAATGAGAAATTTAAGTTACACGGAGTGAAGGCATTGAATGTCGTAGACATTCTATGTGACATCCAATGCCGACGGTATACACTACCCCATGTTGGCAGCATCTTTCAAAGGCATCTTTTACCTACGTACATATGTCGCTATCTCCTTTTCCTCAATCTTATTTTAATGGCTATAAATGTTATATTCTTTTTACTTCAGAAATAAAAAACATTGATGACATGGATGACAACCACCTCTAATATAGATATAAAATCATGTGTAGAGGCATCCTATATGACGCCTACGTGACAGTCAATGTTGGAGGCATAAATGACCTCCATACATTCAACCATATAAAAAAACTTTATCTATCTTAGGACTTATAGTCTAGCATATCTGAAGTTGGAAAGATGTTCATTCCATAAAAGATTGAATGTTCAAGTCTCACTTGAGTGATAGTTTATAATTAGATTGAGAACCATTAAAAAAAACTTTATTTTAGGGTGACAATTCTCGATATGACCCGAAACACGACACGTACCCGACACGAAAATAAACGGGGTTGAGTTGAGTTTTATGACCCGCTAACCCGCTTATTATATGAGTCGTGTTCGGGTTCGTATGTGGGTTCGCGGGTCAACCCACCAACCCGTATAATATATTATATTTAAAAATAAATTTTCTAATATTTTTAATTTAATTTTCTATTGATTTAGATTTACGAGTTTACATTTACCCTTTAGGTTTAGGTATTTGAGTTTTTCTCCAATTCCGACTTAGTCTCTTACTTCGTCCAGTTAGCACAACATAGCCGTTTATAGGAATTGTAGTATGTGTTTGTATATGTTTATTTGTTAGTACTTAAATTTGGATATGTTTATTTGATATATCTTTGCATAAATATTTTTAGTTTTTCTTTGGATGCATTTTCTAGGTATCAGATGTGTCAATAAGTTTTTTTCTTGAATTTTTACTATTTAAACATTATGACCCTTGAACCTGAATCTGACCCATGAACCCGAATTTGACCCGCGAACCCGTATAATTAAATGAGTTACGTGAGTCGTGTTCATGTTAGACATATATGAGTTAGGGTTGAAAATATTGACACGAATAATTATATGGGTCCTGTCCAGATTGAGGTATCTGACCCGCCAACCTGCGACCCATCAACCCGAACCTGACCCAATATGCCGCCCCTACTTTATTTAGTGGATTTCAATAATTATATATATATATATATATATATATATATATATATATATATATATATATATATATATATATATATATTAATTTGCAACTTCTGTTTCTGAGGAGAAGTTAGTGTTCAATTTGTTTTGCTTATTCCAGAGTCTAAACAACTAAATCCATATCATGGTATATTTGCTAAATCATTTTATACAAATTTCAAATAGGTTTTTATTTGAAAATAGCAATTTTAATTCTTCTTATAGCAAACTTATATATTTATGTTTTTTCTCCTCAACTAATTTCGAATTAATTATTTTCATCACTATTTATTATAAAGTTATATTATTGGTATTTTGTAAGTTACGATTCCGGTCCCTTATTATATTTTAAAGTTACATTTTTCGTCCCTTACATAATTTGTTTTTTTGTCGAGCAGCGTTTTCCAATATACCGGGTTTCCGCAGCATCGCGCAGACGGTCCAAAGCCTAGTTTCATATTATTAACAAAGAGTCGGTTTTAATTTGAGAAAGAACCATGGGATTGCAAGAATTTAGTCGATAAGAAGGCGCCAATTCTAGTTTTCCTAGTCCACTCAATTTCATACTAACAATCTTCTTCCCCAGTTCATATGCAAACAATCGATTCACACAACATACACAATCAAACACTATGCATTCTCACCCACACACTTTCAGCTGTTCTACTTCCCATCTCACAAAACATTACCTCAACAATGCCGCTCCTCTCAAAACCCTAGCTTCTCTCAAGAAACCCCTTTGTGGTATGTGCCATTTAACCAATTAAATCGAATTTTAACCAAACTAAACGCGCATTTGCCAAGAGTTGTTCAATTAAGGTTATTGTTCAAATCATATCACAGGTACCGGAGTTATTTTCCGACAGTTTCCTTCGGGCTTGAAGCAAATCAATCGTCGAGGTGATTTTCTTCTATAATCATAGAGTTTGTGTATCAGACGAGTTTTTCTTCGAAATTAAAAATCTCCTTGATTCTAACTTTTCTGTTCTGTAAGATTGTTTGATTTATGATATGCTGTTTGTATAATTTAAAACGACGCCATTGTCTTCTGTAGATCTGTATCATTTTTACATCGTTGAATCGACTTGCTTGATTGACAAGTGAAAATGTACCTTCCTATAGAAGCAATTGCGACATCAAAGTTTCTAATGCTATTGATATTACCTGTTCTTCGTTGACAATCTAGGTGCCATAAACTCAGCTACAGAGGGACAGAACTCAAGCACCAGTGAAGAGAAAACAAGGTCTTCACTCCAACTTATATGTTTCCTTCCCACATTGCTCTTTTCAGATATGAACTCAACTTACATTTTTTACAATTGTGTATTTTGCTTCATGTCGTTGCAGAAAAGTTGTAGAACACATATGTTTACTTAAAGCAAAGGTGGATTTATCTGATAAAGATGAAAAGGACATGCTGGATTTTCTGTATACTTGCCAATATCAAATGCGTGGCATTCTTGCAATTTCATTAGGTGAATTGTGTTGCATTTGATTTGCATCTTACCTATTGTGTATTGATTCATGAATCATGATATGTCTTCACTTTTTTCATATAGGGCGTATATCATATCAAAATCTTGAAAGTTATACACATGCTGTCTTCATGCGTTTTCAAAAGAGGGAAGATCTTGCAAAGTTCTATGAGAATCCATTCTACTTGGGAGTATTAAAGGACCATGTAACACCTTACTGTCATGTATGCCCTGACATGTAAACACCAATACTCTCTTTATCTTTTTTTTTTTTTATTTTTATCTTTATTCCTCATTTGATTTACAAGACTAATATGTAACATATTATACTATAATTTACAGGAATTCACTTATGTTGATTATGAATCTGAAGTAGAAGACGATATTCTTCCCATCTTTCGAAAAGGAGAGGTAATAAACTAATAAACTAATAATCCAATCCATGCATTTTTGTACCAATTAGGGTTCATGTATTAGTAATTACTTCTGGTGGCAGGAATTTAACTTTGGTGTGGAATTCATACTTCTTATTAAATTTAAAGATAGCTCATTAGGAAAGGCTGCAAATGATGCATTAACATCTTTTGAAAAATTACTGACGGAATTTCCGTCACTAATTGTCCAGGCTACAAGAGGTATTGTGTGCCATTTTAAGGAAATTATTTTCACTTTTAGTGTTAAACTTACATGATGAGTATATATATAAATTATAAACATGCATTGACCGATTTTAGTTATTTTTACTTTTAGGGTCAAATTTTAATCATGGGAGCAAAGACTATACTCATGCTGTAGTGATACGATTTCGATCATGTGAGCCTCTTTTTGACTTTTAAAAACTTTTTTATTTTGTTTCTTTTTACAACTGACTTTACTTTTTCGTCTTTTTTACAGCTGATGCGTTTGAGATTTTCATGGATAGTTCCGAATACAAAAATGTAATAATTCATTCTAACAAAAAAATTTTAATAGTTAAACATAAAGTTTACTAATTTGATTTGTTTATGTTATAATATGAGCAGATTTGGAGGTCAAAGTTTCAGCCTATCATTGAGAAGAAATTGTCCATCAGTTTTTCTGTAGATCCAGTTGGAAATGAATTGATGTAGCAAGCTTCATTAATTTTAGGTTTGTTTCCTCTTTTTATTTTAAGTTTACATTAAGTATAAAAATCTATAAATGTTACTACCTCACTGGCTCAAAAAGTTAAAATTTGATTTTTGATATTCAGATTCTTGTTCATGGATGTTCTGGTTTTCAAGAAAAAAAGCCTGCAGGTGATTTACTATTTTCTGCAGATGTTATCTTTTGTGATAATATATTTATATTGGGTATAATGTATTAGTTTATTATTCTCTCAAAAAGGATTCCATTTTACTTTGTCATGTTTTCAGTGTTTAATATAAGAAAACCTGTCTGACAGTTTGATCGTTCTTCCATGTTGTTCTTCTAGCCTCTAGACTTTATATTTTCATTTCGTGTTGACTTTATTGTATGATTCAACACTTACCTTGTATGAACGTGAATGGTTTATCTTTGACTATTTGTATTTTGTATGTTATTACTTAAACGGCTTTCTTTTTATTGGGTTAAAAGTTCTACACCAAATTTGTAGAAATTTTCATATATTTAATTAATGGATAATGTCATAAACGACCATCGATAAGGTAAAACGTCTACAGTCGGCGGACCATATTTGCAGAAATCTGGGAAAGAATAAGAGGTGACCATAAATAAGGTAAAACGTCTGCAGTCGGCGTACAAGAGAAAGATATATTTAGATGCAAATTGACCTAAAATCTACGAATAAGGCCACGACCGTTCTTGGGTTACGAAGTAGCAATGAGGTCAAATGGTTGATCAGACTCTACAACTTAATAACTAGTCCCCATCTAAGCTGACGCTGCTAGGCTTTGCTATTAGTCAAATATATTTATGTATTGTACTTATATTGTAGTTTAGATATCCATAAATAAGGTTACTATATTGTATACATATGGACACATTAATGATGATATATTCAAGGAATTGAATTCTCACATTGTATTATGCCAAATCCCTAGCCAATCCTCTTATATCTCTCACGTCGATCTCTAATCATTCCCTTTCTTTTCTTGTCCATGGCTACCATAACTAAGTTTCACCAGACTTTTGTTACAATATCTAACATTAAGAATCGTGTTCTATCACCATTGGGATGGAAAAGAGTCAATGTACCTCTTGGTCACAGCTCTTCAATATCAATTGTTATGCATATCAAGTCATTACCACATAACACCCAACCCGAACCGTACCCGTTGCGGATGCCCTTCCCCTTCCCAAAGAAACTTGCTCTCAATTAGATGCCATCATTCTTTTGTGGATCGATGACACATTTTCTAATGATCTTCCACACAAACATTCATAGGCCGTTTTTCTAGAAAGCCAATTCTCTAACGCTCATCTTGACAATTTCTCCAACGTTTCTTCCAACTGAATGTTGGTGCTCTCATATCTTAGCATTGTTTGGTTCTATTTAGGGGTGCAAATGAGCCGAGCTGGCTCGTGAGCTACCCTGGATCGGCTCGCTAAAAGCTCGACTTGAGACCGATTTTAAACGAGTCCGAGCCGAGCTCGAGCTTAATATAAGGCTCGCTTGTTAAACGAGCTCGAGCCGAGCCTGTGTCACCAAGCTCGATTAGGCTCGCGAGCCCTAAACGAGCCTATATATAATATAAATTTTATTTTATTTTTATATAAATTAAAATTAAAACATATTTAGTCATATAAATTAAGTAAGTTGTTATTTTCCTACATTAGAGTAAACGAGCTTCTTAACGAGCTCGAGTCGAGCTTAAACTCATTTAGGCTTGTTAGGAAATAAACGAGCCGAGCCCGAGCTCGAGCCGAGCCTGCATATTTCTTAACGAGCCCGAGCCGAGCTTGGGACCACAAAGCTCGTAACGAGCCGAGCCCGAGCCGAGCCTTGTATATTTCTTAACGAGCCCGAGCCGAGCTTGGTCAGGCTCAGGCTCAGGCTCAGGCCCAGGCCCAGGCCCAGGCCCAGGCCCAGCTAGGCTCGTTTGCACCCCTATTTCTATTACTTAACACGAGATGGAATGAAAATTATGATGGTGTTGCTACTAATCCAACAATTTAAACCCCTATCCCATTCTATGAAGCTTGGTCCAACTTGATTCTTGAAAAAACAAGAAAGCTGAAGCAAGCTGCCACCCCTCTCCTTCGACTTTCTTTGTTACTGCCAATACACCTACCAAAAACCCTTCGGCAGACGACTTTACATCATCGCTGCCCTATGGTGGTAGCGACAAAACCAACGCTAAACACGACGGTGGAGGCTGCCATGGTGGTCATGGCCATAATGGACATAGATGTAGACGATGTGACAACCCTGGCTCCAATAATCGACAACTAATGTCCAAAGCCTTAGGCCCAACAACAATAGTTCATGCCTCATTGCCCTTATTCAACAGCCTAATGGATCTAACCATCTACGCCGAACAACAACTCAATATCCTTGACCTAAGGCAACAATAAGCAATCTAGGATTTTTTTTTTCAATTCAACATCGCTGCACGCCCATCGATCTCGCTCAATTAATGCACATCATGTCATTCTACTCTGCAGATGAAAAATGGTAATGGACACCAACACCTCCTATCACATAGATCGGTTCTTAAGGTAAACTCTTGTCTTATTTTAATTTGAGCAAATTAGACAAAAACATCAACGTCATTAATAGCAAAAAACTTCCAATCCATGGATACAATTACAGTAACCTTTCCCATTATTACCCAACTCTCCATTTAAAAAATTTCCGCTACTCTCCTCTAGACCTGGAAACGTGTCGTGTCGTGTCAAAACATTAAACGGGTTGAAAGTGCTCGACCCTAACCCATCCCGATTAATAATCGTGTCGTGTCGTGTCAACCCGTTTATTTTCGTGTCGAGTTTCGGGTTAGGGGTTTAGACCTTGTAAATATATCATGTCACTTTTCGAGTTGAAACACTAAGTATGTTGAAAGAATAGGAGTTTTAGGCGAAAAGGAAAACATGAAAAACTAGTAGTAGAAGCATTCACAATAAGTTTATAGAACAATGTTAAAAGATTAGGAGTTAGCGATATGAATGACGAGGTTGCGAGGAGGAGATAGATGCCGAGTGAAACTGTAGAGTATGAGTGAGAAAGTAGAAAAGTGAAATAAATTCATGACCTAGGTGGCTAAGAGACTTTCATATTATAAAACACGTCAATCAGAAGTTTTTCTTTTAAATATGGTATTGATTTTTGACTTGTCCAATTTATATAAGAATTAGAAAATTTTGAATATAAAAACGTGTCATTTTTGAGTTGAAAGTTTTGACCCTGACCTTACCCGTTTAATTATCGTGTCGTGTCATGTCAACCCGTTTAATTAAACGGGTTGAAATCTCTTACACAAACCCGTTTATTTCGTGTCGAGTTCGTGTCGGGTTGTCGTGTCGTGTCAGATTTTGCCACCTCTACTCTCCTCATTTAATTAAATATCTTATTTTGGTTCGATGTCTTTCCATTAAAATATCTCCATTCATTCTAATATGTTTAGTTACACTGTGAAGGCATACCCAACGATGACACCACTCATGAGATGCAATAACACTGTAGACATCTACCCTTTCCCAACCTTCAAGTTTCGTTAATCTCACAATCCTTATGCTTTTGCTATTTTATCTGAAGATTTGTGGTAACATCGTCTTGGTCCACTTGGTGTCAATATTTTTATTCTCTTAATAATAGTTTAATATCTTGTAATCGTACGAAACTTTCTTTATGTCAATTGTATGTATTTGGTAAACATATTCAATTGCCTTTTTGATTCTCTCTAGTCTACTCTATCTCATTTCGATATTATTCATAGTGATTTGTGGACCTCTCCCACTTTGAGTTTCGAGGACATCAATGTTATATATTATTTTTAGATTTTATTCTATTTTTAGACATTTCATCATGGCTAAAAATCTCAAGCTTTCCATATTTTCATTGCCTTTACAAAATTCATTCAAACTTACATTACTAAACTCATTGATGAAGTACAAAAACTCCTCTTTCATTGTTTTTTCAAACGAATGGCATGACCTTCCAATTTTCATGTAACATACCTCCCCTAAAATGGTAAGGCCAAACAAAAAAGAGCAATAAACAATATCATTCGAAACTTTTTATCTCACTCCATGTCCCTACCATTTCTTGGCATCATGCCCTCCAAATGGGCACAATCTCCTCGATATCTTCCTTAGTAAATTAGTAAATTTCCAATTCCCCACTCATATTACTTATCAACGTCTCCTCATGTATAATCATCTTTGTATATTTGGTTGCTTATGTTACCTTTCTTCCTTACACCACTATCAACAAATTTCATCCCCGCTCTACACCATGTGTCTTTTTGGGCTCCTAATCATCATCGTGGTTTCAAATGGTGTGATTTAACCATAAAGAAAATCATCATATCAAGACACATCATCTTTGAAAAAAACCCAATTTCCATTCGCAATAATCTCAAAACCGAACCCTCACTCCTACATATTTCTAAATGAAAATCTATTCCGTTTTACCATCCCAAATAACAAACCAATAACCATTAGCTTCTGGCCGTCTCCCATCTTGGTTGTAGTTTCTAGCCGAGCTTATTACATCATCTCGCGAATAGTTGTTTTGTGCATTAGCCTATCACCTTTTGGCCATTCTTCACTATTCCAACATTCTATTGGGCTCCCCTCACCATCTCCTACCATCACCATCACATTCCCATCCAAGCCCAATAACCTCCTCTCTCCACATGGCCTATATTCTCGTTCATACATAAGTGAATCACCACATTAGCCCATTCCTTCCTCTACTCAAACTATCCACACATATAACATATAATGTATTTTGAAGCCCAAATCCTGTTCAATTTAAGTATTTCCATATTATTTTCTCCCTTACAACAAAACCCAAAAGAAGCACCATCTGTTCAAAACTTGAATAAGTCAACGACCATGCGTTTAATGCTCTAACTAGCAATAAAACATGGTTTGGCACCTAAAACACTGGATATGCATATCATAGGATGGTTTTTTTAGCATTATAAAGCACATCTAATTGGAGATGGTCGCTCACAACAATTTGGAGTTAATTGTCATGAAACATTTAGTCTAGTTGTAAAACCGGCTACCATAGATACACTTTTGTCCGATCTACCAATTAGATGTTAAAAATATATTTTTACATGAGCATTTAAATGAGAGGATCTACATGCATCAATAAATGTTTTTCTAGATCCTCCCCTTCCATATTATGCTTGTCTTTTACAAAGTCCTTGTATAACCTCAAACAAGCAACAAATACTCGGTACCAAAGGTTTGTCGACTATATTGCAACTAACAGTTCCATCTACAACATATGTGATCATTCCCTCTTCAGTTATCGACATGGAAAGTATCTTATGTAATACCCAATGTGGATGACATAATACTCATCACTTTCACTGGTCCCATGAACCTTCTTGCTTATGAAATTGCTATAAAGGATCTCGACTCACATAACTATTTTGTAGCATTTCTGTAACGCCCGATATCTCATACAAAGTACCCCCAAAAATTTTCAAACAATAATATATTAAAATTGGCATACTTGTACTCAAACCATGGCAACAAGATGTTACCAACATAAATAATTACACAAAAAGGTCCTTACAAATTTGACCAGGCATTACAAATAAATCTATTACAACCAAATGACAGACTCTAAGTTATCCATCTCTCTTTATCACATGTCTTCCCCTATCACTGCTATAGATATCTGCAAAACAACATAACACTCAAGTGTAAGCTTATAAAAAGCTTATTAAGTAATCTCAATCACACTCCACAAATCTCTCAATAAACATCCTCATCATTTGCTTTTGCTAATCTCATTAGCAAATATCCACCTTCTCTTAACTCTGAAATCTGCAAACATATTAGCTTTACAAACATCAACGAATATTTAATAACATCAACTCAATAATAAATACCACAATCAGTACTACTCGTAAACTCGACCACATTCTCACATATACTCATTTTAACAATCAACTTATACTTAATCATAACAATTCTCATGGCTGTAACAATTAGACTCAAAGACTCGTTAACTCAACCAATCTATCATATACTCTACTCTTATACTCAATATAGATTGCAACTCATCTCTTGTTATCCACATATAACATAATTACTCCAACTCTAGTTTACAACATTATTAACATAAACCACACACACACACACACACACACACATATATATATATATATATATATATATATATATATATATATATATATATATATATATATATATATACACACACACACACAACATATATATACTACGTACCGCAATATATAACTCTTATTTAAGTACTTTAAAGTACTCACCTGATATCGGTTTAATACTTGGAATCCCCAATTTACGCATATCGGGCTCCTGTTCGCTGTACTTGGTTATATTACCATAGTCTAAATCAATTCTCTATTATCCACAATCATCTCAATAACATCTATCTCAAAGATGTAATAATTGAAAGAGGAAAAAGGAGTATAAACAGTAAATATCAACTCTATATTTACCGAAACCCCCAAATCCGCGGTTCCACTCATTTAACCGTAGAAACTAGACAATAATCACACCAATAACTCTAAAGGCACCCCCTAACAATCTACTAACAACATATATAACAATATATAGCTAAATCATGAAATTGAAAGTTAGGGTTTCAAAACCCAAAAACCAAGAAATTACTCACCTCGATGAATTAGGAATCAAGAACGTGTTTACGGGGTTATTTGAGTCTCCTTATGTTTCCCTACGAATCTCCATGATTAATTTGACAGAAAATCACCTCTTTATGCTCTGAAATCGAATTGGGGGTGATTTTCCCCGAAATGAGCATTTTCTGCACATTATATAGGCCTGTTACGCCTGCACGACCCGTGTAGGTCTGTTTTGACCATCGGACTGCTTTTTGAACAAACTCTACACGACCCGTGTGGGTCTGAAAGGCTTACTGCTTGGTTTCTTAAGGTTTTCTACACGACCCGGGTGACCATACACGACCCGTGTAGCTCTGTTTTGACATTTTTCAAGTCCAAACATCTCCCAAATGAGTTTCTAATCACCCAAACTAATACAACACCCTAACTAATCGTAATCACACCAAGATTAGTATATAAGAAAGACTTTACTCTCATATGACTCATCACACAACTCAAAACTCAAAGGTAATCACAAAAGATCGCCGCATCCTTACTCTAAGCAACTCATAGCTAAAACCACACTAACTATAAGGTAATAACTCTACTTACCTTAATAAGAATCTCAAAAGAAAATGGGTCTTACAAGTTTTCTCCTCCTTCAAAAGATTCCGTCCTCGAAATCTCATGGAATAGGTATGGTTTATACAACCACCTCACCACCGCAATCACTCATCACATATGATAATGATATTATCTTCTCGTCATCTCATATGACATGTACATACTGTCACATCTCATTTCCTCATAATATAGCTAACGTCCGCCATCATCTTCATAAGATGATCTCTATAGCCATATTGGCTATCATCATTTACAAACACTCATATCTATGGCTCACACTGAACCACATTCAGAGTATATCAACACGTCTCATATAGCCATCTGGGACTCATCTTTCATTTCAAATTTCCTTGAAATGGTTTACTCTATATCAATAGGGAAAAACGGTCTCACCGTTTCCAAACTCACAATCTCTCAATTCATTCCTTCAATCACAACACGCATGTTCTTGATTTCCTCCTACCAACATATTCTCATCGATCATGGTAGGAGAAATACTCATATGACATATATAAAACACATATATCAAAATGTTTCACCCATGACACACAACTTAGTATTACTGGAATAAATCCAGAATACAATAAAATACTAGAAACTATGTCAAGTTTCACTTGCGCCTCCTCTAATTTGGTATTTAACCCTCGACCCTTTGGTCACATAAGACCCCTTTTAGTTGTCTTATCTCCACAACCGATTACAACTTTTCCAAAAGCTCATTTATCTCTACTCCCACCTCAGCACACATATTAGGTTTTCACCCAATATACAATTCACCATCCTCAACCAAGAATGGCTCCTCTTCATCTCAATTCAACAACATACCTCATGTTGTTTCTTTTGATATACTCACTCATTACATCATATACTCACTCAATTATTAGTCTTAATAGACTTAACAATATCATCAATTTAAAACTCTGAACATATCTTCCTCTCTTCGAAAAATTAAACTCCTTCCTCAAAACTCAATCCTCATACTAGCACCAAAGGTAGAGGGGGAGTCTGCGGAGAAAAGGCCAGCTGAGAAGGATGGAAGAAACTTCCCAAAAAGTTGACACTGGAGCCTTCGATAAGAGGAAGAAGAGAAACGGAATCTCAAGCGAAACCATGGAGATCATGAACTCACTCATGACATCCATTGTAATTTTCTCCTCTATATATTTTTTTATTCCCACTCCGTCCCTCAAGCGTTCGAACGACACAAAATAAATCGTACATACATACTGCTCCCCGTAATCTCTACACATGTAACACCTAGTTCACTTAAACCAAGTTCACTTAAACCACGGCTCTGATACCAACTTGTACCACGGCTCTGATACCAACTTGTAACACCCGGCTTTTAAAACAAAACACCCCTGAAAAATTTTTCATTTAAAACATAGGTTTCGATACATAAAACCATAATAAAGGGGTATATTTTAATAAAAACGGGTTCAAGTGTATCAAGGAGAATATATATACCAATATCTCCTTTGAAGCCGGGCTGCTACTGACAGCATCTACAAGTCCCACTTCAAGAGTCACGGACTCTATCTTGTCCCCTATCAGTATCATGCTAACCTGCAGGGACATTAACAAACGGTATGAGCTACAAAGCTCAGTGAGTAATCCAGTCTGCAAATAACATGTATCAAAATACAATAATATAATTGTCTGGATATCGAATCCAGAATCCTAGCCTTACTGGCTGACCGCATATATTCTAGGATTTCACATCCTTATCATGTAGCCTTACAGGCTGAATCATAGTAACCTGTAATTAACAAGCCATGTCAGTTATTTGCACATATAATCATATCTAATCTTTTCTGTCCCATGTTTCTTAGTCACAGTGGACTGCATCAATATCATGGCTATATAAGCCACACCAAAGCTTTTTCAGCATATAGTTCATAGTCCGAAGACCGTACCTGTCTGGGTTCAACAACCCGGTATCGTTGCCATAAGGCTGTACCATTTCCGTATAATCATATCGTAGCCATGTAGGCCGCACCAGTTGGATATAGCATACAATATCATAGCCACGAGAGGCCGCACCATCTGTTATCAGTTTCTTCCACGATCAATTATGGCTCACGGGTTAGCCCGCTGTTGCCTTGGCTCACGGGTTAGCCCGTTGTTGCCTATATAAGTCTGGCCATCAAAGTAAACCATGGCTCACGGGTTAGCCCGCTGTTGCCTAGACTCACGGGTTAGCCCGCTGTTGTCTATATAAAGGTTTAACTCATCAGAATAAACTATGGCTCACGGGTTAGCCCGCTGTTGCCTGAAATATGTGGCTCACAGGAAAATCCCGCTGTTGCCTAGACTCACGGCTGGTTCCGGTCTTGTCTATATAAGTTTTATTGACTCACGGCTGGTTCCGGTCTTGTCATACCATAGTGTATATATATATGTATTGACTCACAGTTCCGTTCTTGTCATCGCAATGACTCACGGCTTATCTGGTCTTGTCGTTTACATATATTTTTACACTTGTCATTTTTGTCCCTCGAATCCATTTCAACCTGTAACAAATCAATCATCATATATCACATATGATATCAGTGAGATTACTCACCTGGATACTAGCTGCGTTTCAATTTCGGTTGTTTCTTGCCTTTGCGTGCACTACAACCATTTTGTCCCATACCTATTTATTCATTTATATATCAAATGATAATAGGTTAATAATCATTCCAATTAACTCTAATATAATAGAGTTAAATACAATATCATTGCAAACAATGCCTAGTTAATAAACTTTCCGTTTACTAACTTTTTATGAATTTTACTATTCACCGAGGCATTCGAATCGATCTATAGTGCCCCCGAGGGGTCGAAAACTCAATATAAAACTTTTCAGACCATAACGAACCTACGGTTCAAGTTTGAGCTAAAACGGACAAGCCAAACGAAAAATAGCAGTTCTGACCCCCTGCCTGGGAGGCGCATCGCGCCCAGGCCAAGGGCGCACCGCGCCTGCATAGTCGGGTCGCGATCCACCCTTGGGCCGGGTCGCGATCGACGAACAGCAGGCCAGAAAATTCCGATTTTTATGCTATGAAATCCCATTTTTCTCATTTTAATCCCTTAATACTTGACTTAATGATTAGGGATTGTTCTAGGACCAAAATCTTTGTCTAATAACAAGTTTTTATCCATTAAAAACACCTTAATCACACCAATTCATGATTTAGGGTTCTTGGCAAAATTCTCAATTTCATCAAAAATGGCAACCTACTTCCATATTCTTTGTTTAAGTCCTTTTTAGCATGACTTAATGGAAGCATTACATCAATTAAACACATAATCATAACTGAAATTTACAAATTTCAGTTTCTATAAAACCCATTAAGAACTTCTTCAAGAACTTGACTAAAAGGGCAATCTACATACCTTAATTGCTTGGAATTCACCATCTTCCAACACTTGATCCAAGTTCTTGCTTCAAGCTTCAAAATTCTTCCAGAAATCGCACCCAAACCTTCTCCCGTTGCTGCACATATGGCTAGTCAAAGAAGAGAGTCAAACTCTCTATTTATACCTCCAAAATTTACAAATTTGGTCCCTAAGTTCATTTTCTTGAACTTTGACCACAAAATCAAGTTTTACTTCAATAAAACTTTCATTTCTTACATTTTTGCCACAACCAACAATATTTTTCATATTTGGTCTTTCACATGGTCAAATGACCAAAATACCCTTTTGCGGTAAAACGACCAAAATCAGTTTTTATAACATTTTAAGTCCAAAACTCAAAATATTATTTCAAACCAAATACTTTTCTATCCAAAAGACCAATTTACCCTTCCAAGGTAAAATGACCATTTTACCCTTTTTATTGTATTTACATAAAAAGAGTATCTTGACGTTACAACACACAACTCACAAAAAAAATAATAATATCAAACACCGTAATCTCTACGGTGAGATTATATCTCATCACCCGACTAAATCATTAATCTCAATAAAATAATTCAAGATCATGATAGCAAAATCTATTATCCATCGTGCCATACGAATAATAGTTTTGTTATCTCTACATTCACGTATTTCTCTCATTCGCAATAATTGGTTTGATTGCCAAGGAACAATTCCTATCAATCACAATCACAATTACTTTCCTCCTCTTTTTAACTCATATTTTGTCATCCGGTATTTTTATAAAACTCTATCTTGTTCAACATGCACGAAATCTCACACATTCTCAACACAACTACATGACAAACACACTTACTCACAGCAACACTTCTCAACAGTATTACTCACTGTATTGTCTCACAGTATCCCCATACTGTTACTCAGCCTCTGATTTGTCCTCTTCTCAACATGAAAGGTTTCAAGCTATGCAAGCTTACCGCTATGTTCATATCTATCCACACGCAAGGATAGTACATGTCTCATTACTTCGCATCATCATAAAGTACATGCCTATCTACACACAAGCACAACACTGCGACACCACCTTACCTCAGCTCTTGGTACCCCGTACCATTCTTTGGTCTCATCATTCAACACTGTTTTACAGTAACCTGTACTGTCCTCCAAACTCCCCATTCATCACTATCTCACGGTACCTCGGACCGTCCTCTGATCAGATCATGGTACCTCGTACCATTCTCCGATTTCAATCCATCTCCTCTTTGACTCTAGCGAGTCTCCGTTATGGTCTCGAGCCATATAGACTCACCGTCACTCCTCCTTTTGTCTGAGTCACAACAATATTTATACTCTAACCACAAGGTACTCGTTATGTGGTCTCACAAAAATATGTGATCTCAACCTCAACTACTCAATACGTGGCCCCACAGAATATATTGTCTCCACCACGTTTATTCGTTATGTGGTCCTATAATATATATATGGTCTCAACCACCTTTACTCAATATGTGACCCCACCAAATATGTGGTCTCAATCACATTTACTCAATATGTTACCCCTCCAAATATGTGGTCTTAATCACATTTACTCAATATGTGACCCTACCGAATATGTGGTCTCAATCACATTTAATAGGTAATTAACCCAATCTCTAGGCCAATAAGGCCTACATGAACCACTCTAGGTTCTCTTAATTATACCACAAAGTACTCTTTATGTGGTTACTCAAATGTCCTCTGACATCTCTGTCACAAATATCTCATTATGTGACGATTTTAAGTCACAAAAACTCGATACTCAACATACCAACTCACAATCAGGTATAGTGTGCATTCAACCACACACTCACCGTCTTTCTCAACACATACTCTTTTGGCTATCTCAATCTTTCATTTGATCAATCATAAGTAATAATTATGTGGCCCCACAAAACATGTGGTCTCAACCACAAAGTACTCGTACATAGAGATCTCGTCACATCTGTGAAACAACAAGCAATATATATATATATATATATATATATATATATATATATATATATATATATATATATATATATATATATATATATATATATATATATATATATATATATATACAATATCATACTTTATATATTTTTCACCATGTATATACTCATTCTACACATTTCTCCATGGTTGCTAAGTATTCACCAAGCAACCACTTATAATATCAATTATACATAATCACAAAGCACTCGTTATATGATATGTAAATCTTACCTCAAGTAGACACAAGATTCTCATCTCGATGCCGATTACTACACTTTATAACCACAATTCTCTAACACATGTAATTTCAATTGATCTTTTATGTGTCCGCATGTTTTACACATAATCTATTACATGTATTATCAACAATTAAATACGCGCGACACGTTACAACTAACATGTCAAGTAAAATTACTTACATACCTCATAGCAACAATCTCGTCTCCTCATTAGCTGAAACATGCGTACTTCGGCTGTCAACTCTTGAGTGTACTCAGCTACACTCACATATGTCAACTCTTAGCTCATGCTCAGCTTAGGCTCATACTACTTCTCATCATCAGTTGGAATTTCACCTCAACCGGGATCTCATCTTATCATCTCATCATAATCTGGAAATTCACCATCAGCAGAATCTTATCTCATATTCAACTAACATCTCATAATTAGCTGAATTTCTCGTCTCCTCATTGGTTGATATCTCATATCAGCCAAAATCTCGTCTCATCATCCAATATTGGTCCAACCGGCTATGACCAATTCATCAACTCGTCCTCATCTGTCTCCATATCTATATTCATACACATAATATAATAATAACAAATATAACATAAAAGTTATAATTAACTCATAAACTAAAATATGCAACAGTATCTTTTTCCAAGCATGTTATAGGGGCTCTCTCTCTTCTTGGTTCAAGTCTAGGACTCTACACTCAAAGACCTAGTTCGCTTAAACCATGCTCTGATACCAACTTGTAACGCCCGATATCTCATACAAAGTACACTAAAAAATATTCAAACAATAATATATTCAAATGGGCATACTTGTACTCAAACCATGGCAACAAGATGTTATCAACATAAATAATTACACAAAAGGTCCTTACAAATTTGACCAAGCATTACAAATAAATCTATTACAACCAACGGACATGCTCTAAGTTGTCCATCTCTCTTTATCACATGTCTTCCGCTATCACTGCTACAGATACCTGCAAAACAACATAACACTCAAGTGTAAGCTTATAAAAAGCTTAGTGAGTAATCTCAATCACACTCCACAAATCTCTCAATAAACATCCTCATCATTCTCTTTTGCTAATCTCATTAACAAATATCCACATTCTCTTAACTCTGAAATCTGCAAACATATTAGCTTTACAAACACCAGCTAATATTTAATAACATCAACTCAATAATAAATACCAAAAGATCGCCACATCCTTACTCTAAGCAACTTTACAAACACCAGCTAATATTTACAAACACCAGCTAATATTTAATAACATCAACTCAAAGGCAATCACAAAAGATCGCCACATCCTTACTCTAAGCAACTCATAGCTAAAACCACACTAACTATAAGGTAATAACTCTACTTACCTTAATAAGCATCTTAAAAGAAAATGGGTCTTACAATTTCCGTCAAACTCATGAATAAGGGCTCTTTCTCAACCAAGCGGAACACAAAGGAAATTATTCAACAAACCACTATAAGTTATTATAAATTAACCCACACCCTTGTTGACACAAACTCCAAGCTCGCCTCCCAACCTGACATCTCCTTTTCTAGATCCAACACATTACCGTAGTCATGATGGTGCTCTACAATACCTTACATTTATGAAGCTCGACATTTCTTATGCAATGTAAATAGTTTTGCTTTCACATGCACGACCCTTATATAGATCATATGGATGTGCTCAAATGCATCATCTGATACTTACAAGACACTCTCTCATACAACTTATATTTGACCAAATTACAATCCACACACCTTCTGAAAATTGGGGTACTCGGATACTCAACATTATCTAATCTATTGGTCCTCCACGAGTTAACCCACATTATCTTGGTCTAGTGTGGAATTCGAATATTATGGCATCGCTAATGTCATATCGATATTTTGTTCTCTTGTAATATGCTACTTGAATTACATTTTTCCCTCACAAAAACCATTATTGTCTATTCTGACAATGGAATTGTCATTTACCTTTCAGGGAATCCAGTTCAACATCAACACACCAAACATATTGAAATGGACATCCTTTTTGGTCGCAAAAAGTCGCTCATGGAAAAGTTCAAGTTTTACATGTTCCATCCCGATATTAGCTCACATATATTTCATGAAAGGACTTTTATACATTCTGTTTGATGACTTTCAAGACAATCCCAACATACATCCACTTTCAGTTTCAACTGTGGCACATACTATAAGTCAGATACATTTATATGTTGTACTTATGTTGTATTTTGGATGGATATTTCATCATTTCCATATATAAGGATTATATATATATATATATATATATATACACACACACACACACACACACACACACACACACACATTAATATTCAAATATTGTCGCACTTAGACTAGGGTCTAACACTATAACGACTACCAAAACATTGTATTTCGGTAACAAATTGAAAAAATTGAAACTCGATGAACATTAGCATGTTGCACAAAATATTATTATTTAGTTAAAATATTAACAAGAATACGTTATTATAAATAATTATTCCATTATTAACTACGAAATAATAAAATGTATACTAATTTGATATAAAAATATCTTGTTTATTATAAATTATATGATAATATAACATCAATTAAAGCCATATCATGAAAAACTTAAATATAATTTTCGATATCCTTTAATTTTTTACTATTTTATATATATATATATATATATATATATATATATATATATATATATATATATATATATATATATTAAACTTAATATTTATTATTGATAACTACATAAAAATATATCATTTGATAATTTTGAATTTCGTCATTGTATAAATTTTCAAATATCAACTAATGTTTTCAAGATAACTTAAGTTATATATATATATATATATATATATATATATATATATATATATATATATATATATATATATATATATATATATATATATATATATATATAATATTAAACTTAATATTTATTATTGATAACTACATAAAAATATATCATTTGATAATTTTGAATTTCGTCATTGTATAAATTTTCAAATATCAACTGATGTTTTCAAGATAACTTAAGTTAGTTTTTTAATTTATTATTTTTTTATTAATTAAAAAAATATTTCTTTAAAAAAATAATTATTTTAAAATATTTGTTGATTAATTTTTTACTTAATTTGCATATCGAATTAGGGTCTACATTTAACACTACATTTTTTTTTTATAATTACAAAATTGGTGTTTAAACATCTTTTCAAGTTTAATTGATATTTTTATTCATGTTTTGCTTTTAACATCATATGTGAATTAATAAATTAAGAATATTTGATTAATAACTCAAAATTTGTTTCATTAATATGATAATGAGTTACGTCCAACAATATACTTAAATTTATTATAATTATGTTAGGTTGAAAGTTCAAGAATTTATATATATATATATATATATATATATATATATATATATATATATATATATATATATATATATATATATATATATATATATATATATATATATATATATATATATTTAATTTGCGTTCTTTTTAGTACTCTTTGTAACGTTTTTTTTTTTTTTTGCATTGTGCGTTTTTTTTCGTTATTATTAAAGGTAAACCAATAAATAAGTTTAATAAATTAAAAATCAAGTAAAACAGTTTTATGTTAAAAATTATTGTTAAATATATATGGTTATAAATAATTAGTTCATTGTGATTAACTATAAATATCATTTCTCACATTAAATTTAAAAAATATGAAGTAACTTGTATCACTATTTTCGGCCGATATTTGACATTTCTAACACCATCTTGTTATTATCATGGGCACTTGCAACATTGCAATGAAATATATATATATATATATATATATATATATATATATATATATATATATATATATATATATATATATATATATATATATATATATATATATATATATATATATATATATATATATATATATATATATATATATATATATATATACAAGGCTTTAAAGAGCAAGGTTTGGTTTAGAAAAAACTACAATTGAAAATGTCTTAATAATAAAATATTGGAAATTGATTATGTAACATAAAGAAATATATGTAGAATGCTACGATAGAAACCCAACACGGGGTAAAGAAACCCAACGCTTCTTTCTCAGCTGATTTTTAATTTTAAGATCAATATGGTCATTCTTTTACATTTTAAAGATTTTAACCGTTATATTGGTTTTGTATGTATAATTGTTGTTTTTGGTTGTGAATGTAGGATGTTATTTTTATTTAAAAAAAAGTAGTGTTCAACAGGTTCGGTTTGTCAAGGACTTTACTTTTTTTACAATTATAGTCGATTCTTACATTTAACATTTTCTTATCTTAGTGATGTTTGAACTTTAATCTTGATTATAGTCGATTCTTACATTTAACATTTTCTTATCTTAGTTATCAACAATTATGTTTTAGTGTTTAATTGGATGACGTATATATCTAACAATTTCGTCATATCTTGTCGAAAGTTTCTTATGTAATACTATTAATGTTTAGATCTTATTGTTTAATAGTTTTTGTGTTTCATCCCGTGTAATACACGGGTCTTACAACTAATATATATATATATATATATATATATATATATATATATATATATATATATATATATATATATATATATATATATATATATATATATTATATTATCTTGTTATTATTATGAGAATAAAAAGTTATACATCAATAATATATATATATATATATATATATATATATATATATATATATATATATATATATATATATATATATATATATATATTCAAAACACGTTAAAAATATATATAAACTCCATTCTTTCATTATAATGCAAGGAAACACATTTGGAAATCAATGTCATCGCTAAAAATAATATTATATTTGAATAAACTAATTAATTGTTATCAATCTGTTAAGATATGAGGGTATCAACTAAGTTGGAGGTCGACCAAACTAAGTCGGAGGTCGAACAGGTTTTACATATATGAGAGTTAAAAATGGATTCCCCACTACCCATTACGACCCCCCTATTGCAAGGTTTGAGGGAGAGGGCTTGCCTTTGGCAATAATTACTAGACAACCCTTTTCAAAAACTTCGTTGTACCCTTCTTCTTGTCATCCCTGATTGAAACTCCTTGGATTCGAACTCGGGTCTTCTATGGAAGGGAGCTTACTATGTGCTACCCATGACCCCCACTACTCCCAGATATTGCAATTTTTATGGGACATGGTTTGCCTTTAGAAATAATAACTAAACATCCCCTTTTGGAACCGCGCCATTGTTGGGCGATGAGCACCAACAAATACGACTAAACACCTCGACAAACGATTAACACACACAACTGTCTATACTAGTAAGAAATAAAAAGATAAAGCTAAGAAACACAAGGATAGAAAGTGGTTCGCTCGACTACAAGTCGAGCTAGGTCCACTGTGCAAACTGAGAGATTTTACATTGATAAAACTTCAATATTTTATAAGAGAGATTCTATGGCTACCACCTACACAATGTTCACAGTTGAACATTTGTTGAGTATATTTGTGTTGAAGTGCATGCCTATCCGAAGACCTGTAAATAATCATCCGAAGTCTTGAAGCTTTTTGATAGAAGACCCTGAAGTCTGAAGACTCCGAAAGGTATATCCTAGAGGATCTGAAGACTTAACAGCTGTAACAACTTTTGGTAGCACGCGTGTTAGCAAACAACGTGTTGCATGAATCTTCACTCCTATTGGCTATTACACTGATAGGATATTCACTGATTATGTTTGTACTATCGTATCTCTGCTTTTGTATATTGATAGTGTTTTATTTTTTATAATAAAACACTATCATTTAAAGACTATTTTATCGCATAAATATGCTCAGAGGCACACAAAAACTATATTTTTGTGCAAAATAAAAGAATCTAGAAACCGCCTTAAAACATGCAAAATGCTTCTTCATAACAGATATGGTTCAGACAGACCCGTCTAACCTACCTCATCTGTTAAAACCAAACAATCACATTTTATAAGAATGCATGTTTTCACAACAAAAAGGCAAAAGCTCACATTCCAACGGCAGCTCCTGATGCACACCACAGACTCCCAACAGTCTGGCGGTGATAATAGATCTACTGTCGGGTCATTACTAACCCAAGCCAGCCATTTGTTTTCACATAGAAAACATCTCACAATTCACGGGGAAATCCTATTAAGATATCATCAATTCTCTCAATAGAATTATGATTAATTTGTCTACCGTCCCCAGACATCCTCACAAAATTGCAAGCTAAACGAGAGAATATCTCATTTTTTCATACACTGCACATCACAGCCCACTGCTGTGTTGCAGATGCAAATCTGCCAGAACTATGGTTTTCACCATAGGAAATCCTGATAAGCTCAACATCAAAACAGGCTTATATTAACAGGTGGCTGAACATGAATTACGATTCATGTTTAACTTGAACAGAGTTCTCCGGAGCTGCTGGTGTGAGGACAATAAGAGGGATTTGTGTGTTAACATTTATGGTTTATTTTCAGGAACAAGACCCAAGAACTATAAAAGAACAAACCCGAGGAAGTGATACTCAAAATCGAAGAGTAAAAAGGCGAAATACACATAAAAATACAACAATCGCGACTTGACAAGCCCTGTGTCGCGACGTGAAGAAAATCAAGACAGAAGACTAAAAAGCTACAGCAATCGCGCCGCGACGAAGGCCATGGTCGCGACGCGAAGACCTTGGACGCGACCACACCTACTCCTTGAACGCGAGACTACCAACAACCGCACTAGCCAGACCAGTGGCCGACCAAAAGCAACGACCAACGCATCCTCGCGCCGCGACGGCACCCTTGGTCGCGACGCGAGCACTGTGCTCAGCTAGTATAAATAGAGACCTTCTATGCACGGATTTAGACACCAATTCACTCTATTTGTAATAAGGATACTCAAATACTCTCTATCAGTTAGAATAGCTTGAAACATCTCTTAGCTAGTTGTTTAGAATCAAAATATCATCTCTCTCGGTGGTAATTCTTGTTGTAATTCAAGATAATTTGGAAGATAACCGCATCAAGTCACATGTCAAGGAACACCGAGACCATCTCTACGATCATCACACGAATGGAAGGCTAATCTCTTCAGATTACTTCCGGTAATGTTATCCAACTCTTAGTATAGCATGTTTTTACTTTGATTCCGACAAGTGTTTTACTATTGTAAATTCTTAAACTCCTATCTCTTTGAATACAACTAGTGAATCATTTGTGTTTACTTCTACTTATTACCATATTCTCAAGACATAGTATTACCAACATATTATTCGTGCCTATCTCACCTAAATAACGAGCTAAGACGGATAATCAGTTAATATACTTTGTGCCCAATTAATATGTTAAGAAGTTGTAACGTTACTATCATCTAGATAAAACATAATATTGCTATACCATTGTTTGTGCCTAATCTACCTAATTGTTAGACAAAGACAAATAATTGATTCAACATATTATGTATTTACCTATGTAATAGTAACTGTCAGTAAACTGTAATTATGTTAAAGTAATTATATCGGAATCATTGTAATAATACATGTGAAACTAATTGTTGATAACTAAACCGGAAGTAATTCTTTCTTTAATCTCAAGTTATAATCTCAATATTTTTACCATCACCGTTAAAATTTTACTTTACAACTCATTACAAATTAACCACTAAATCCTTGGACTCGACCCCGCTTGCCCTATCTACATAGTAAAAGTGGGTTATAAATTGTTTTTGACGCGTGTGACGATAGCGTTGTCAAAATGGCGCCGTTGCCGGGGATTATGTGCGCTTAAGTTCTAAAGAGTTGTTTAAAGTTCAATTTTTTACTTTTGTTTTTATTATCTCTCTTGTGCAAACTCACTTGTTTATGCATACAAGGCATAGTAGCAATAATTCACCACTCTTATTCAATCCGGAACCCGAAAGATCTTTTAGAAACAATCGAATTGCAAGACGCTTATTTAGAACAATGAATTTGGACGAAGTATTGGTAGAGGATGTTCCCGATGAATCACACATACAACCTCCACAAATGGGGCCGCAAAATCCCATACCACAAGCACATCCACCAAATCCTCCACAATACCGCAACAATGGCAATGGTGGTTATCAAGGAGATAACACCAATAATTGGAATGGCACGAACCGACACAACGGTGGTTTTCAAGAAGGTAATCATTTTCAATACAATCCTCGTTATTTAGATCAACCAAATAGACATTCTGTAGCATCTCACTTTCAACCAGGTGATTATGATGATCCTTCACCTATAATATTTCCACACGGAAACGAACATATTGTAGAAATTCGACCACAATTAATTGGGGTAATCCCACTTTTTCGTGGATATAAAAATGAGGATCCTTATAATCACTTGTATGAATTTCTTGCAATAGCAAATGCTAACACACCAAGAGAAACCAATCGAGATACGTTTAAATTGCATTTGTTTCCATTTACCTTAAAAGAAAAAGCAAAATACTGGTTTACATCACTTGCGCCCGGAAGTATTAATACTTGGGACCAATTGAGAACCAACTTTTTACAAGAGTTTTACCCAGCTAGTAAAACCACAGAAATAAGAAAAGCCATACAAGATTTTACACAAAAACCTAACGAAGAATTCCATGATGCATTCGATCGTCTTAAAGAATTACTACGATCGTGTCCACATCATGAATTCCCTCGTTGGCAACTTGTACGGTATTTCTTTGATGGGGTAGATAGCACGAACCAATCCATGATAAACGCTGCCTCAAGTGGTACATTTATGTTGCAAGACAGTGAGAATGCATGGAAATTTTTAGAACAATTAAGTAATGGCTCAAAAGCCAATTATTCCACAAGAAAACAAGAAATTCCAAATCAAACCGTTGCAACAATTGCACTCGATAAAACATGGAAAACTGGAGTAAAATCTGACATCATAGCTTTAAGTAAAAAAGTGGATTTATTACTTACAAGCCTTGGGAAAGAGAAGGGTGTTAATGTTTTGCAGGGGCAGAAATCGTGTGGAAACTGTGGAAATACTGGACACGTTGCACATAATTGCACAAAGACTCGGGAGGAACTCAATCATTTAAATGGATATGGCCAACACCATAATCCACAAAGATCTTTCAGACCCAGCAATCAGGGTAATTTTAACAACAACAATCAGGGAAACTACCATAACAACAATCAAGGGAATTTTAATAATAACAATCAGAGAGGACAATATCAAAACCAACATCAAAATCAGCAACGAACATTTCAACCTAACCACAACGGAAGAGAAGGAAGTACAAGCAGAAAGGAACCAGAAAATGAAGGAACAAAGCTAGACAAAATAATGGAATTCATCACTCAAACATACCAGAAGACCGACACCAATACCAAAACAATCGCTGCAATGGAGAAGCAAATAGCACAATTAGCCGAACAATTGGGGAAAAGAGAAGAAGGAAAATTCCCAAGCAACACGACTGTGAATCCTTCTCACAGTCAACGACCGGGAAAAGAACATCAAGTCAACCAAGTCATATCTTTACGAAGCGGGAAGAAAGTCGACAATCAGGTAAGTTCTCTTCCTAACCCAACTTTAGAAGAGGAAAGTGACACCGAAGAAATATACAATGAAAAAGAGGAACTAGAAAAAATTTTAAAAGAAAAAGAAATAGAAATTGAACAAAACAACATCGCACCATATCCTTCAGCCCTTGAACCATCGACTTCTAAGGACACAAAACAGACTAAATCGGAAGACATGTGGGAAATCTTTTCCCAAGTCAAAATCAACATTCCTTTAGTCAAACTAATCAGAGAAGTCCCCTCATACGCGAAATTTCTGAAAGACTTATGTATTCAGAAAAGAAAGTTAAAATCGCGTCTCCCAAAGAAAGTTGACTTAACAGAACACGCAAGTTCTATAGTCTCCAACTCTCTTCCTCCTAAACTCAAGGACCCAGGAGCACCCTTAATCTCTGTGACCATAGGAAACATCAACATAAAAAAGGCACTTTTAGACCTTGGAGCAAGTGTCAACATTCTTCCAGGGAATTTGTTTGATCAGTATGAACTAGGTAAGCTAGAACATACTGATATCATTTTACAACTAGCTGACAAATCCACAAAAATCCCACGAGGAATGTTGACCGATGTTATAATCAAGGTGGATGAATTTTACTATCCAGTTGACTTCTTGGTGCTTGATACTGAACATACTTATAAGGAAAGTCAAGCTTCAATTATTTTGGGACGGCCATTTTTAGCAACAACAAACGCCCAAATTAATTGCAGAACAGGAGCAATGGATATCGCCTTTGGAAATAGAAAACTCAGATTAAATGTTTTTAATACATTCAATAACTCATCAACGGAACATGAATGTTATCAAGTTGATGTAGTTGATGACTTAGTGCATCAAACTACACCAACCATTTTAAGATCTGACGAATTGGAAAGTTTTCTTAACAATACCAGGATTGAGGACAGAGACACAAAAGAAGTACACATGATAGAAGAGGTTTTTCAAACACAGCAATGGAAAACACCATGGATCCCCCAAGTGGAAAAATTACCCACAAACTTTTCAGCACCACTAAAATCATCTTTTGAAGTACCACCGGTCTTAGAATTGAAAGCATTACCAAAACATTTGAAATATTCATTCTTGGGACCTAACAAAACTCTACCTGTGATAATTTCTGCTGATTTAACAGGTGCTCAAGAAGAGATATTGTTAGAATTGTTGGTAAAATACAAGGAAGCTATTGGGTGGACAATAGCAGATTTGAAGGGGATAAGTCCAGCGACGTGTATGCACCGAATCATTACTGAAGAAGGAACGAAACCAGCTCGAGAAACACAAAGACGGTTGAACCCGAATCTCAGAGAAGTAGTCAAGAAAGAGGTACTCAAATGGTTGGACGCCGACATTATTTACCCAATATCTGACAGTGATTGGGTAAGTCCAACCCAAACAGTGCCTAAGAAATCAGGAATCACAGTAATCGAAACAGAAGATGGAGAAAAAATGACCACCAGACCAATCACAGGATGGAGAGTATGCATCGACTACCGCAAGTTGAATACTGCAACCTCAAAAGATCATTTCCCACTCCCATTCATAGACCAAATAGTAGAAAAATTATCTGGAAAAAAATTTTACTGTTTTTTAGACGGATACTCGGGATACAACCAAATTGCCATCCATCCCGAGGATCAGGCTAAAACAACCTTTACTTGTCCTTATGGCACCTTCGCCTTCCGAAGGATGCCATTCGGATTATGTAATGCTCCCGCCACTTTCCAACGTTGCATGATGGCTATATTTTCTGATATGGTGGGAGAATCGCTAGAAATTTTCATGGATGATTTTTCAATATTTGGCTCCTCTTTTGATAATTGTTTGAAACAGCTAGAGAAGGTACTAAAAAGATGCACAGAATCCAATTTAATTTTAAGCTGGGAGAAGAGTCATTTCATGGTCAAAGAAGGAATTGTACTTGGGCATGTCGTTTCAGAACGCGGTTTTGAAGTCGATAGAGCCAAAGTACAAATCATTTCCACTCTTCCCCCACCAAGCTCGGTAAAAGGCATCCGTTCATTTCTTGGACATGCCGGATTTTATCGACGATTCATTAAAGATTTTAGTACCATTTCTAAGCCACTCTGTAAACTGTTATTAAAAGACGCACCATTTGTTTTTGATAATGACTGTCAAGAAGCATTCACTATTCTGAAACATAAATTGACAGAAGCGCCAATTCTGCAAGCACCTAATTGGCTTCTTCCTTTTGAAATAATGTGTGATGCTAGTGATTATGCAGTAGGAGCGGTCTTGGGACAAAGGGTGGACAAGAAACCAGTGGTCATTTGCTATTCAAGCAAAACATTTTCTGAAGCACAACTCAATTATACCACCACAGAAAAAGAACTATTGGCAGTTGTGTACGCCTTGGATAAATTTAGATCTTACATCTGGGGATCTAAAGTTATTTTGTACACCGACCACAGTGCCATCCGTCACCTGATGGAAAAGAAAGAAACAAAACCAAGACTCATTCGGTGGGTACTTCTGTTACAGGAATTCGACATAGAGATCCGAGACAAAAAGGGATCTAAAAATGTGGTGGCCGATCATCTTTCCAGGATCCAAACAGATGAAATTCAAGGAGAAACAATACGAGAAGATTTTCCTGATGAACAACTATTTTCTGTACAAAAATTACCATGGTTTGCTAATTTGGTTAACTATTTTGTAACAGGAAAAACACCGCCACACTGGACCACTCAACAAAAGAGATACTTTTTCTCCCAAACCAAGCAATATCTATGGGAGGATCCAGATCTGTTCAAAATAGGAGCAGATCAAGTTATCAGGAGATGTGTACCAAACGATGAACAGACGGACATTCTCCGTCACTGTCACTCATATGCTTGTGGAGGACATTTCAGTGCCAAAAAGACTGGGCACCGAGTTCTCCAAAGTGGTTTTTTCTGGCCTTCTCTATTCAAGGATGCTTACACTTATGTCAAAGCTTGCGATAGATGCCAAAAGATGGGGGGAATCTCAAGGCGAGACATGATGCCAATGTCCCCGATATTGATTGTTGAAATATTCGATGTTTGGGGCATTGACTTCATGGGACCATTCCCCACATCATTTGGAAATTTGTACATTTTATTAGCTGTTGATTACGTGTCCAAATGGGTGGAAGCCGAAGCCACCAGAACAAACGACCACAGTGTCGTATGCAAATTTGTCAAAAAGAACATTTTCTCTAGACACGGAATCCCTCGAACCATCATAAGTGACGGGGGTTCCCATTTTAAAAACAGACATTTTGCCAAAGTTTTGAAACATTATGGTGTTACCCACAAAATTGGTACACCATATCATCCACAGACAAGTGGACAAGCAGAGGTCTCTAATAGAGAAATTAAAAGAATTCTCGAAAAAACAGTTAGACCAGACCGAAAGGACTGGTCCATTCGATTAGATGACGCTTTATGGGCCTATCGGACAGCATATAAAACACCCATAGGAATGTCCCCGTATAGACTCGTGTATGGCAAGCCATGCCATTTACCTGTAGAGTTAGAGCATCGTGCCATGTGGGCAATCAAAAATGCTAATGTCAATTTAACTGATGCAGGTGAAGAAAGAAAATTCCAGTTATCAGAACTGGAAGAAATAAGGAAAGAGGCATATGAAAGTTCGAAGATTTACAAAGAAAAAACAAAGGACTTTCATGACCGCCACATTGTTCGAAAACAATTTCACAAAGGACAATTAGTGTGGTTATTCGATTCACGCCTCAAATTATTCCCTGGAAAACTAAAAAGCAAATGGACTGGTCCATATGTTATAACCGATGTTGCACTACATGGTGCAATAGAAATCAAACCAGAAAAGGGAGGAGAACCGTTTAAAGTCAATGGACAACGATTAAAGCCTTACGTTCAAATGGTAGATAACTCAAAAGTGGTGTTTGAAAAAAATCGCTTTAATTAACCCACAACTTTGACCATTTGAACATAAGGCACTGCGTCCGGCTGAAGACGTTAAACTTAGCGCTTTTCGGGAGGCAACCCGAGAACTTTGTGGGTGTGTTCACTGCAAGCCCTCATTTACACTTATGCAAAGCATAAGTGTGTAGTTTGTTTAATTAGTTGTTTTTATTATGCTTGATTATTTGATTTTAGTGTGTTTTATTTTATAAAAACATAAAAAAAAACATAAATTGTGTGTATTAAATATACGGACATACAGGTAAAAAGAGGGGATAAAAACAAAGTCGAAAAATGAAAAAAAAATAGCCCTCTGAAGACCCCTCGCGACGAGACGAAAATCCTTCGCGACCGAGAGAGCAGAAAAATCGCGATCAGGAAAAACCACCTTACAGTGCTCGCGCCGCGACCACCACCTCTGTCGCGACCATGCACCCGTCGCGAAGGAGCGTGAATCAGGTATAAATACCTAACCCTAGCAGCCGCCGCATTTTTTTCATCTCTCTTCTTCTCGCGACTCTCTCTCACGGCCGACAAAATCCGACCAAAAAACGACCGATTTTTGTAGTTTTTTCTTGCGTAGATCATCAATTAAGGTATGTATATCTTCTCTCTACTCTCGATTAAGATTATTATATGTTAAAATCGATTAAAATCGCACGGAATCGATCCGAGCCCGAGGATCCCGATTGGGTTTGTGTTTTTGATGTTAATCTCTTAAATTGATGCTTGTATAAGTTATATATAACTCTTAGGAACCATGTGGACTTAATGCATTAAGTCAAAACCGAGCCAAATGTGAGAAATCGACCATTCCGTTCGGTCCGTTCCGCCCTCGCGATCGCGACCATGGTGGTCCTCGCGACCTGAAGGCCAACGCGACCTGGACGCGACCAGGCCGCGAAGGCTGGGCAGGGGGTTAATTTTTTGCTCATTTTTGCTATTTTTCTTGCGTATTAAACTAGATTAATGATTTGTATGAATTGGAAAATTACAGATATGGCTCGCAGAAGGGAACAACGCCAACAACCAGTCGAAAGGGATGACATCGCTTCACATCAATGGTTACGGTTCCCAAATACCATTCCCGCGGTGAGGAAAAACGCGTACGAAGCAAATTTGGAAAGATTCAAAAGAAGAGACGTGGAGCCAGCCTTGGTATTAGACTGGAATTTTGCTAATACCATTGGGCTTACAGCAGCACTTGACCAATATTTGGTCAAGACCGATGGCTCATACACCAGCTACGCATGGAGGAATTTATTCCAGATCCGAGAGCACAGCTACAAAGAGCTGATGCTCGAGTTCTTCTCCACGGTCACTTTTGATCCAACCGAGGAAGATATGTTTGTGCGTACCGGTCTCTCCTTCCGACTTGGAGGAGAGCCAAGGCAGTGCAGCGTGGTAGAGCTGGGATGGAGACTGGGTCTCTATCCACATGGTGATGCTCGTACACCAGAGTTCCGAGATTATCTAGCTCGATGCATCACCAGCCCACCCGAAGAGTTGGTTAATGAAGAATTTTGGGGAAGGATTGCCAGTACTTTATACCTCCCTGAGACTGCTGTGGAGAGTGCGATCCGCTCTCCGATCCATAGAGTGTTACACCGTCTCGTTGCTACTTCCGTCAATCAACGGAAGGGCTGTGAGAAGGTTCCTGCAGCAGATCTCTTTTATTTGTGGTGTCTTTTGACACCAGGGGGGCACTGCAACCTCCCGTACTCATTGGCGTTTTTCTTGGCCCGCAAGGCCACAGGGGCCCGAGCTACTAGCCCCCTTTGTGGTGGTCATCTGATCACCCGACTGGCTCATTCATATGGTATCACCGCACTACCAGCGATACAGTCCATGACCCCGAGAGAGCCGAGAGGCATCGGACGTCAGTACCTGGAGACTATGCGAGTGATCAGACAGGCAGGTGGACCAGGTGTATTCGTATTCGCCGAGCCAGATCAGGATGAGCAGGCCCCCGAGGCTGCTCAAGCACCACCTCCACCTCCCAGACGCCGCCAGCGCCAGCGCCAGAGGTCTCCCATTCCACCCCAGGATCCAGAGCCCGAGATCAACCTCGGGACTATCTACCAGCAGATGCAGTCATGGCGTCTAGAGAGCCAGACTCAGTACCGACAGATGCAGGACTGGCATCTGACCCATCAGGAGTGGCATCTAGCTAACCAGGTACAGCAGCAGTGGATGGCGGATTCCATGACCGACTTCTTCCACCAGCAGGGATTCCAGCCACAGCATCCATACCCGAGTATAGTTCCACCAGTACCTGACTGGTACACAGGGAGCCATTCCACAGGAGACGGGGCAGGACCATCGGGGACCCATTTCGATGACGAGGATGATGAGTGAGTATTTATCTTTTTATTTTCAAGTTGGTGTGAACTTTTAAATACAGTTGTGTGTTTTAATTATTGTTTGGTTTGAATTTAATTACTGTGTGGTGTGAATTTATTTTTGTTCAGAATGACGTTTGTTTGTGTTGTTGATATTATTACAGAAAGCGATCTAACATGCTGGCAGTCAGTTCAGCGACCAATGTATCAAATGATCGATTTTAAAAATAAAAAAATAAAAAAAAAAAAAAAAAAAAAAAATTTATTTTGCGAAAAACTCAATTTTGCTTGAGGACAAGCAAACCTCAAGTGTGTAGTATTTTGATAGTGTTTTATTTTTATAATAAAACACTATCATTTAAAGACTATTTTATCGCATAAATATGCTCAGAGGCACACAAAAACTATATTTTTGTGCAAAATAAAAGAATCTAGAAACCGCCTTAAAACATGCAAAATGCTTCTTCATAACAGATATGGTTCAGACAGACCCGTCTAACCTACCTCATCTGTTAAAACCAAACAATCACATTTTATAAGAATGCATGTTTTCACAACAAAAAGGCAAAAGCTCACATTCCAACGGCAGCTCCTGATGCACACCACAGACTCCCAACAGTCTGGCGGTGATAATAGATCTACTGTCGGGTCATTACTAACCCAAGCCAGCCATTTGTTTTCACATAGAAAACATCTCACAATTCACGGGGAAATCCTATTAAGATATCATCAATTCTCTCAATAGAATTATGATTAATTTGTCTACCGTCCCCAGACATCCTCACAAAATTGCAAGCTAAACGAGAGAATATCTCATTTTTTCATACACTGCACATCACAGCCCACTGCTGTGTTGCAGATGCAAATCTGCCAGAACTATGGTTTTCACCATAGGAAATCCTGATAAGCTCAACATCAAAACAGGCTTATATTAACAGGTGGCTGAACATGAATTACGATTCATGTTTAACTTGAACAGAGTTCTCCGGAGCTGCTGGTGTGAGGACAATAAGAGGGATTTGTGTGTTAACATTTATGGTTTATTTTCAGGAACAAGACCCAAGAACTATAAAAGAACAAACCCGAGGAAGTGATACTCAAAATCGAAGAGTAAAAAGGCGAAATACACATAAAAATACAACAATCGCGACTTGACAAGCCCTGTGTCGCGACGTGAAGAAAATCAAGACAGAAGACTAAAAAGCTACAGCAATCGCGCCGCGACGAAGGCCATGGTCGCGACGCGAAGACCTTGGACGCGACCACACCTACTCCTTGAACGCGAGACTACCAACAACCGCACTAGCCAGACCAGTGGCCGACCAAAAGCAACGACCAACGCATCCTCGCGCCGCGACGGCACCCTTGGTCGCGACGCGAGCACTGTGCTCAGCTAGTATAAATAGAGACCTTCTATGCACGGATTTAGACACCAATTCACTCTATTTGTAATAAGGATACTCAAATACTCTCTATCAGTTAGAATAGCTTGAAACATCTCTTAGCTAGTTGTTTAGAATCAAAATATCATCTCTCTCGGTGGTAATTCTTGTTGTAATTCAAGATAATTTGGAAGATAACCGCATCAAGTCACATGTCAAGGAACACCGAGACCATCTCTACGATCATCACACGAATGGAAGGCTAATCTCTTCAGATTACTTCCGGTAATGTTATCCAACTCTTAGTATAGCATGTTTTTACTTTGATTCCGACAAGTGTTTTACTATTGTAAATTCTTAAACTCCTATCTCTTTGAATACAACTAGTGAATCATTTGTGTTTACTTCTACTTATTACCATATTCTCAAGACATAGTATTACCAACATATTATTCGTGCCTATCTCACCTAAATAACGAGCTAAGACGGATAATCAGTTAATATACTTTGTGCCCAATTAATATGTTAAGAAGTTGTAACGTTACTATCATCTAGATAAAACATAATATTGCTATACCATTGTTTGTGCCTAATCTACCTAATTGTTAGACAAAGACAAATAATTGATTCAACATATTATGTATTTACCTATGTAATAGTAACTGTCAGTAAACTGTAATTATGTTAAAGTAATTATATCGGAATCATTGTAATAATACATGTGAAACTAATTGTTGATAACTAAACCGGAAGTAATTCTTTCTTTAATCTCAAGTTATAATCTCAATATTTTTACCATCACCGTTAAAATTTTACTTTACAACTCATTACAAATTAACCACTAAATCCTTGGACTCGACCCCGCTTGCCCTATCTACATAGTAAAAGTGGGTTATAAATTGTTTTTGACGCGTGTGACGATAGCGTTGTCATATATATATTAGAGATACATTACAATGTCGAGTGTGACTTTGATCCACCATTGATTGTAAAACCCTAATCGTAATATCAAAGTATTCGACACTCTTTATCCATTTCTTATTGTGTTCTTGATTGTTCTTCATATTATTGTGTGTTTCCATTACTTACTTAGAATCAATTCATCTTCATACTTGTTATACTTTATTGATTGTTCGATTTCAACACCCAACAACATTGGACATACATTTCCATGAATAGAATGGAATCTATTTATAACATAATGTGGATGGCCGAATATGTATGGTTATGGACGAGAACGTCATACTTAAGCCTGGAGCACCTACTTGAGACCTGTGCCCCACGTGTATTCCCAAGGTAACTCTGACAGCTGATGTGACAACACCAATATTGGGTAACTGTCTGACTATACTTCTGCACTTCTATCGGACTACACTTCGGTCTAGAGACAACTCTTCCGTCTGAGAAAACTCTTTAGTCTAAACTGAACTTCGGTCAGAAGACACTGCGGTCTCATCTTCTTCTGCTTTCACTCCAATGACAGTTTCTCAAGCTACCAATGTCACGGTGAACTGCGGTTTGTAGAAGATACCGATGATTAACTTCCTCTAGCACGACTCTTCGACCTGTATAAAGTTCTATTTTCATCAAAATTGTTCGGTCTGATAACCTCCTCGGTCTGAGGACCTCCTTGGTTACCAACATCTCCTACTGTTTATCTTGGATACCTTGCTTCACATGCCTAACCGATGACATGCTGTCTAATCCGGATGAGGCATGACTTACCTCGGTCCTGTTGATCCAGATGTCTTCGGTTCTAACTAATCAGCTGATCCACTAAAGAAGTATTGTTGTCATTCCGGGTGAGATGCACCCGACTCATGATACTTCTTTTAACTGTCGATCCGCTTTGGTTCGTCTGACCGGAGCGAAGAACTTCATTGACCGATGACTGAGGAATCGACTTAGGTGAATACCTCAACAACACTGGCATATCTTCGCCTCTATTTTTGGTTGCTTTGGTCAGTGAATCCTCTTGGGTTATCTGGTTCTCCTATTCATGTTAGGCTCCACACTTGCTTAATAGTCATACCCTTCTCTTGGCACCTACTGGATTCTAACTCAGGTCTTCTATGATAGAGAGTTTATCAAGTCTTACCAAGTGAGCTATTAGGCAGTCCACCCTTGGATTCAAACACAAGTTACATGAGACTAATCTATGCTGCCAGTAAAATGCGCACTATATTTAAATTGTAATATTTGTTAAAAGAAACATGTTGAGTTATAGTACATTAATCTATAAAGAAGTTAAACAAAATTAAAAAACATGTTGAGTTCTAACAGATAAAATCATAAAGAATTTAAATGCATTTATAACTATATTTAATATTATATTAAAATTGTATATTTGTTAAGAATTCTTATTTGGTGTATTGATTAAGAGGTAATTTGAATAGTTGTAGTGGTGTCAAATTAATGAGGTTAAAGATCGAGGATTTATCTTAAACCACATTATAAATTGAAAAATGATCATTCTTATAAGATATATATTAGACGGATATCCGTGCGTTGGGCAAAATTACAATTGCATGATGAAAAGCTATTAAAAAAATCCGATATATAAACTCGAAATAGTTTGATGTAAATATGTCAAATTAATTATAAACTAATGATTTAACATTTAAAAAATGATAAACTGCAATATTTGAATGACTTACGTTGAAACCGGCTCAGGACTATTTTACCGATCTAGAAATTTTATAATGATTGGCAAATTAAACCCATCATCAATAAGTTACAAACTTATATTGTTTGTCGGATATACACTGATATTTTGCAAAATATAAAAAGATACTATCGTTGTTACAAAATTTTGAAAAGTTAGTCAATAATGATTGAATAGAAGTTCAATACTTGAAATGTAACCTACTTGAGATGTAGCCTATCTTTTACTTTACGAAACTCATTTGTTTTCTAATTATACAACATTATAAATGTTATATCCCAATAATAATAATATATTTAATACTAAATTTAATAATTACTAGACTTTTATCAAACGTGAAACATTGAACTTATTATCAATAAGAGAAATACATATGACTTATTAAATATGAAACAGAAAATTTCAAATTTTATTTTTTGTCAAAGAAACAGTATATTTAGAAAATAAAAGAAATAACTGTTATTTTATATTTAACATTTTTTTGTTTTATATATCCATATTTTTCATATAACAAAATAAAAATATATTCATTGAACTCAAAAACTCCTATATACTTTGTATGAAACATATTGTTGTTTCTTTTGTTAGTATTAGTAAGATATATACATACATTGATGATAATGCGTCATTCCATCGATCTATAAATTTTATAAAAATGAATAATTTAAACCAGACAAACTTATATTGTTTACCGAATATAAGTCAAAATTTTCAATAACACGATAATTAATTTTATTGTCCAAATAAAAAAAATTAGTTCAAAACAATTGAATATAATCGTGAAATTCTTGATTAATAAGAGTGGTGTACATGTTGTATCCTATTTTTTTACTTTATAAAATCCATTAACAATATCTTTATAAAACAATGTATTTAGGAAATAAAGAGTGACCAATATACTATTTACTTACATCTAACACCTTCTTGCTTCATGTAACAATTTTTTTCGTATAATAAAAAGAATAAACATTCATTGAACTCATATGAGGGTGTTTAGTTTGTGGATTTTAAATATTGGGATTTCAAATGCAATGGAATTTTAAATCCTTCAAGATTGAAAATTCTAGTAATAAAAACTCCCGACATGTTTGGTTGGATATCAAAACTTTTATGAAATTGATATAACAAACATTAGAACCATCAACAATAAATCATTGATTTGGAATCAATGACGAATAATCGAGGATAGAACGGTCGACACGGAAACTGCGGTGAAGCCAAAGTCAGCGATAGGGTGGTTTGAGGTGAATGTGACATTGGTTCATGTATCAATTTTTTCCGTATATTAAAAACAATATACATTAATTGAACTCATATGAGGGTGTTTAGTTTGTGGATTTTAAATATTGGGATTTCAAATGCAATGGAATTTTAAATCCTTCAAGATTGGAAATCCTAGTAATAAAAACTCACGACCTGTTTGGTTGGGTATCAAAACTTTTATGAAATTGATATAACAAACGACAGAACCATCAACAATAAATCGTTGATTTTGAATCAATGACGAAGAATCGAGGACAAAACGGTCGACACGGAAACTGCAGTGGAGCTATAGTCAGGGATAGGGTGGTTTGAGGTGAATGTGACATTGGTGGTGGGGTGGTCGGAGGTGTAGACAGAGGCGGTGGTGGGGTAGTCGAAGGTGGAGGTGGCGTACTACAGTAGGGTGGCTAAAAGTGGAGGTTGCATCGACGATGGGTTTGCCAGAGGTGGAGGCCACAACATCGACAGTGGTGTGGCGGGAGGTAGGGGCGTTGGTAGTGGAGTGACCAAAGCTCTTGTGTCGGAGCTGTTGGAAGGGGCGTCAGTAATGGGTGGTTGGATGTGGAGGCGACGACGTTGGAGGTGATGGCAACGTCGACGACGAGGCGACCGAATGTAGGGTGCATCGGGGGCGGTGGGTGGCCGGAGGTGGGGAGGTGGCAACGACAGTGGGGTGGCGAGGGTGGAGGCAACATCGATGGTGGGGTGACCGGAGATGGAGGCAGCGGTGGTGGGGTGGCCGGAGGTGGATGCGGTGTGGGTGCTGAGGTAGAGGGGGTGTGGGCAGGGGCGGGGTCGATAGGGTGGCCAGAGGTAGATGTAGATATGTCAGCGGGGGGTGGGGGTGGCCGGAGGTGGAGGTGGTCTCGACAGTGGGGTGGCAAGAGGTGGAGGCGGTCTCGACGGTGGAGTGGCAAGAGATGGAAGTGGCATCAGTGGTGTGGTGTGTAGTGGCCGGAGGTTAATAACAAATCCTTTATTCATGAAGTTTTAAATCTTAGAGGGAGACAATGTATTTACAAATCCCTGATTCATAGAATTTTCGAGTCATTTTAAAAAATGATATCATTTCAAATCTCACACTTATTTTCCAACTAAAACATAAGATTTTTCGAGATTTAAAATACAATTTTCTAAGAAATCTACGAACCAAACGGGACCATAATCTTTATCTTTTAAAGATTCCACATGAATAATATTGGACTTATTCAAATTGACATGTTTAAGTCTTATCTATTTCTTTCACATTCATAGTTGATTGAGTGATTGAGTCAATGGCCTGCCTAACTTTTCCTCGTCAATGGACACTTCAAACCAGATGTCGCAATTTATATAATTGACTAGATAAAGTTGAGCATCTAAGGGACTTATGTTGATGGCGTGTACGTGTACCCTCAAGGTGCACAAATGCCCAACTTGTTGAAAAAGACAATATTATTTGAATCCTTCATAATTTCTTAGACGATTTTATTTTGACCTTCCCATCTTTTCCAAATCTAAAAAAACAACCCCATAAATTTTCTTTATATTCAAAACCATTAAACCAAACCATGAAAGACATTTTTGTTAGGTTGCTTAAAAGCTAGAAGCCAGCCTAACTCAATAACTCCTCATATAGTACTCGCTCTCGTGTTATGTTCATTTTATGTAGCCATTTCATGTCACAAAGCTATCTTCTTGGAGTCTTGTATCATCACACTATTTATAAACAGAAATTTTGTATAATTTGTTTATTAAATGTCATTTCTTGGACATACATGATGCTACTACTCCTCATCAAGTGTCTTGTTTTTTTGTATCTTGGATTCCTTTGTATTAAAACTTTGTCCCCCCACCATAAAATACAAATAATGCACATATCCACACTTAAATTATATGTTAACCTCAAAGTCTTAACATATCAAATATTATATTAACCTTAATTAATAATTACATAACAGGACTATTGACTTTGACTTCTCATCATTTGTGCTTCTTATGCTAGGCTATTTTTCTATGCATTAAACACTTGTACCCACAAACATGTAATGTACTACAAAGAAAATGCAATAGGATTTACCTTGGAAATTGTATTATATTCCGGCTAATATCCGGGTAATAGTAATATACATGTGACTTGAAGAAGTAGCAAGAACCCTAATATACAATGTAAAAGAACTGCAAAAAAATTGTATAAAATGTTTACAAAATCATCAATGATGAAGCTACTAACTAATTGTGAAGTGGGTTTGGCCCGCCGGGAGTTTCCCGTTTTGAGACACCGGTGATTGGGTCGGCGTTGTTATTCCATGATTCTTTAGGAGCTGATGCTGTCGTTGTATGCCATGGATGCTTGGAATTGGAATGGTGTGGTGGTTGGAATCGTTGATTGTTTCCTTCGATTGTAATCCTGTGAATGTTGCGGGAATTGGAAACAGGAGCAATTATGAGGATGAATATCGTGATCGCCAGAACTGGGATTCCGGCGTAGTGTATTCCCATGAAGACGGTAATGGAATGATCAAGAAACAGAGCACGGAATGGGATTAATTGCGTCTGTCGAGACTAATGAGAATGGAGAGTGGTGAAAGTCTTTAAGATGGGTTGATAAGAGAGTGAGTTTTTCTGAAAAGACAATAATGCCCTCTTGTGTTATTGTTCAGTACCGAAAATACCCCTTAGCTAAATTGATGACCGTTCTCAAGGCAAATGTTTTCTACCCTTGGATTCTTGTTTTAGTGTAAGGTGGATCTGAGATTTGGAAGATGAGGATCTATGTGAACAAGCGCTATAGGATGTGGTATAATGAAGGGTTGAAGGGTAAAATGGTCTTTTTGAGGTTGACTTTCACGTATGGTTTAATAATAACATTCGACTCGTTGAGTTTGATTTTGATGGCTACTTTTCCTGAAAACTAGTATCGAAGAGGGCCAATTTCAATTGGGTTGTCCAATACGCAAAACTTTTTATTTACTTATTCAACTCTTTGTATCATTATTTTAGTATAATTGATTTGATATATAATTTAGAATAATATCTTAATTATTTAGCAGATTTCTATCTAGAATAATTTCGTCGGTAACACAATTTTATAATTAAAAAAAATTATTCCATATAATATGAAATTCGACAATTCTAACAAACATAGTAAGGAGAATTTTGTAATAACTTTCAGAAAAAATACACCCTTTCATTAGTAACACATGAATATTATATCAGATACACGGTCAGCCCTGAAGAGATGCGACCGCACAGGTCCCACGTCGAGAAAGGATCCGAAATTTCATTTTGCCTTGGTTCCGTCACTGATCCGTCTCTAATTTGGCACTAATATGTCGCTATCCATCTCTATTTAATCCCTAATTAGCACAAATTTTCAGTCTTTAATTCGTCGTTTATAAGTTGTAATGGTTTATCAAGTGCCAAATATTATCATAGTATTAATGAATTTTGTTTATATAGAAAAAAAAAACTATATTTATGGACACATATTTTACTTTTCGCATAAGACCGTCAAAATCAACGGACCGGCCTAACCAGATGTCTCCTAATATGAGTCCAGATGTCTCCTAATATGAGTATGTTAATAAGAAATATTTAGAATAATGTCATATTTAACAACTTGTGTCAATGAGAAAGCATCAGCTCGACCCTAGCCAAAGAAGGTGTCGTATTGATGTTATGACCCAACATCGCACACAAATCTCTCATCGATACTAGCAAGTCCGGAAAGGGATGCCGAATAAAGGAATGGAGAGTAGTGGCTAGTGGTGTAATTCTCCTGGATCTATCGATCACAAATGGAAATCTAGGGCCGCGGTAATTCGTGATGAGCCTGGATTACACTCCGACACTCAAGTTAGATGGCTTACTTCATAGAGAATGTAAGAGAGTGAGAGAGAAAGAGTGAAAGAACAAGAGATTGCTTACTAATATCTCCCTGAGGATGGTATTTATAGTGTTGGTATGGGAGACATGGTATGTCCAAACGTCCTTGAAGGACAGTGGTACTATGTGTTAATTTGCAGACGATCATAGCCGACACATGATTCTTACCCAATCCACCAAGCAACCTTTGTGCTTGCAGAAAGAACGGTCGGTGTCCTCTGACAATTTCCAAAAGAAAAAAGCCAAAAGCGTAAATATTCCCTTATATATCCAAATGGCATTCACCAAACAAACTCGGGAGAGCACATATATCACCTTCACGGCTAATAGACCGAGAACCATTTTCTTCACACATTATTTTGGTTATGTTGTCCATGTGTGTAAGTTTGGAGGATTGTGAAGGATAGTACATGGGTCATCTTTGTAATGTTGACCACAAATATTTGGTCATATCAACGAAAAAGCATATTTGTTGTTTGTGGTCCTAATTATTCATGGTGAAATGTTGGTTTTGCCTCAATACCTTTCCCTACAACAATGTACTTATTTTGTGATCCTATTTCATTGAAAACTAGTGGCAATACGTCAATATGTTGCTAATTCACCCTCTTGATAAAACTAGTTTCTTTATCGAGTCATTGTTGTCATCTTTTTATGAGAACAAGAAACCACTATTTAACCTGTGTTTAACCATACATAAACCAATAATAAACTCAGTAAGACATTACCTTCGATTTTGTCTGTAAAGTACATCGATTTTGTGCGAAAATAACGAATTAGATATCAATTATCAATGTCAACCATTTTTTTTTTTGTTAGTAAAAAAATTCACATCATCAATATAAAACAGATAAATCACAAGATCCACAAATAATGAAATAACGTCCAAGTTTAAATCTAAGACATCATTTATGAATTCTTACATCCTTATTGCTACTTATGTCAATAGTCATATGTGCAATCTTGATACCATTTAAGATTCTAAAACTTGCATGAACTCATCAAATAATCAAGAACACAAGAATCCTATCCTAAACAACTCCTAACATAACCATGTACATTACAAGAATTTACAATAATGCCATCTTTGACAACTCATCAAGGAGAAAGCATCAACTCCGCCCAAGCTAATGAAGTGGCCTTCATCTCTGAAGAAGGTGACGTGTCAATTTTATCCAACATCACACACAAATCTTTCATTGATATTTGATCCCGTGGCCTTAAATGAATGCATAAAGAAACCACGTCACAAATCACTTTCAAATCTTCATTTTTGAAATATTTCAATGTAGGATCCACAATCGAAGCAATCCCCTCTTGATTTTCAATATAATCTTTCGCCTGTTTAATACCTTAAATCTCATCATTTCCATTTACATAATATAAACAAAATCAAAAAGTAGACAAAAAAAAAAAATTCTTACCCAATCTACTAAGCAACCTTTGTACTTGCAAAATGAAGGGCGTCCACTGACAATTTCCAAAAGAAGAACGCCAAAAGCGTAAATATTCCCTTGAATGTCTAAATGGCGTTCTTCAAATGAACTTGGGAGTACACAAATATCACCTTCGTGGCTAATTGACCGTGAATTATTTTCTGATCTTGTCACAATTGTTTTCCAGCTTTCAAAATCTACAAGCTACAAAAAAAAAAAAAAAAAAAAAAAAAAAAAAACATGCGTCATTTTCACGAGCAAAAAAAAAAATCACAAGATATGATGTCAGAAAAAGCAATTTCGTTAATCAGCGAACATTCTTTTCGCGAAATAGGTTGTCATTTTATGGTATAACATTTTTGTGATTATTAATTAACTCAATTTCAAATACCTTTGGTGAAAAATCTTCTGTAAGATAAACCGCATTTGAATTCAACTCAGATATAGTAAACGGCGGCTCGATTTCTGTATGAAGATACTTCAAACCTTTCGCGACACCTATGATGATCTTCATTCTTCGCGACCAACTTAAATTGCACCCTTCTTCATCTGCCAATTTAATAAAACCGCCATCAAAAAAAATAAAAAAATTACATGGTTTGGTAAATAAAAAAAAAAAAACAAAAATAAACTTACAATGAAGATGCTCATATAATGTTCCATTCGATGCGTATTCAAAGACCAACATTCTTGTAAACGGATTACTATCAATACAATACCCAAGCAATTTCCCGGTGTTTTCATGGTTTAATCTCGCCAAATCCGCAACCTAATGAACACAATAATTTAAAATAAAAAAGGGTTCAAATAAATAATATTTGTTAATTGTTATTGACCTCTTTCTGATAATAGAGCTCGATGTAGCCAGTCCAGTGTTCTTCTTTAATACAAAGAGATATAACAGCAATTTCAGGCCCGCCTTTTATAATTCCTTTGTAAACTAGACTGTCGGATGATGATCCGATAATGTTGCTGAAATCCTCACATGCGATTTCAAGTTCTTGTCGATTGTATTTCATCACCCCTTTTAAAATGTCGGAATCAACATAGACTGACATGTGGTGTTTGTCGTTACCGGATTTCCGCCATAGATTTAAAACTGAAGGTTTGCTTTTGCATCTTAGAATTAGTGTGAGAAGGGCGATTAGAAAGAGAGAGGTGATTGAAACTCCAGCCATGACTTCGACTACTAAAAGCCACACCGGTGGTTTTGAATCACGATTCTGGTTCTTGTCTTTTTCGGTAGGATGTAATGATGTTTTTCCGGCGGTCTGGGATTTTTTCGGTGGATTGCCGCCTGTTTTGAAGAAAATCGAACACTTAAAATTTAGAGGAATTTTTTGGGTTTGATGATGAAAAGATGGAAACATACCACATTGATGACGTGTACGTTGCTTGGTGTCTTTGGATTCCAGGCAGTTTCCACGAAAGTTATTCCTGTAAAAAATTTATATTCATGATGATAACAAGGTTTTTCTTGAGAATTTTAGAAAATAAGATATGAAAACTACCTTGGAAGATGGTCCAAGCACTTGGGTATGTTCCCAATGAGGAAATTATAGGAGAAATCGGCGAATTTTAACGATGATGAATTACAAAAACCTGCAATGGTCCCGTGAAGTTTATTTCTGTCCAATCGGAGGTCTTGAAGGTTTGGAAGATGGCTAAACTCCAATGGCAAATTCCCGGTAAGTCCATTCGATTCTAGGTTTCTGAACCAATTAAATCGGTTCTCAACAGTAAGCACAGAATGTTTATAACTTGAAATAGCGAAACCCTAAAATTACCGCTTACATTTCAACGATGCTAACTAAATTTCTGATTTCGGAAGGAATTGGACCGGAAAGCTGGTTCTTCCCCAAATCCAAGACTTTGAGGAACTTCAATGATCCAATTGACATGGGTATGGAACCAATTAGTTTGTTGTCGTGTAAAATCCTACATGAATTACAATTTCTCAATGAATTTTGGGTTTTTTTTTGAAGGTGAAGTAAGATGTGGAGAGAAAAGCATACAGTTCTTGTAAGGCGGAGAGCTGAAAGAGTTCTTCAGCGATGAATCCCTTAATTGAAGAACCAGAAATGTTACTGTAAAATGAAAATTTAGAACCCCAATTAGCTTCTTTACAAAAATAAATAAAGAAATCGAAAAAAAAATTCTTACAGTTTTGTAACTTGATTTCCAGAACATGTAACACCGAACCAGTTACAAGGATCTGAATCAAGGCTATTCCAGTTTGATAAAACCAAGAACGGGTCTTCAAAAATAGATTCTTTGAAAGAATTTAAAGCACGAACTGCAAGAACCAAGAATTGGGTTAAATAAAATTTACTTGGAAATAAAATTTATACAATTCGTACCTTCAATTGGTTGAACGGCGTCGAAAGAGGGTAGAAAGAACCCTAAAGAAACACACAAGAGTAGAAATGGAATCAATTGCTTCATTTTCGGTGCCGTTTTTTCGCTCTCTATCTCTGTAGAACACTAAGAACTCATCGAAGCAGGAGTCTAGATGAAATTACAGAAACACCCACGATATTCATTTGGGAATAAAGAGAGAAAGAATCAATATCTTGGAGGAAAATGCTTAAAGAAAGAATCTTTTTACAAAGCAAAATCAAGAACACTAGGGCAAAGGTGAAAGGGTTCAAACTCACGAATCTTTTGACAACAACCCAATAAACCAAATTTGTGAAAACATTAATTGAAAAGTTTAAAGCAACACCGCGTAGTAGAAAACTTGGATTCGAAGAGAAGTTTAGGTGGCAGAACTGCAGGAGGGTTCAAGATTCTTTCTCCCTTTTAGGATAATGGTATTTGTGAAGCGGGAATGTTTTGTTACTTACTGTTTACTGATGGAGGAAATTAATGGAAGATTCTTTCAATTTTCTTTCTGGTCAATTTTCCCCCAAAAGCGAGAAGAGTGGGAGTGTGGAGTGAACTGGCGTTGGGACTCGAGTTTTGGACTTCGGCAATTACTTGCTAATCATTGTAGAAGATGGACCAAACGGTAAATTAACACTGAATCAGTAGTCCGCCGCTATAAAATATAGAAAAATCTTCATAAATGGTCCATGTGGTTTCTTGTAGTATCAAGTTCAGTCCTTACTTTTTTTTGTCTTCAAGGGTGATCCTTATGGTTGGAAAAATTTTCATAGACAATCCCTTTTGGCTAACTCAGTCTATTTTGGTTCGTTAAGTGAGAACATGTGCAAGGCATGTGTGGGTAAAAATGTATTTTACAAGCAACAGGGATCATTTATGAAGTTCTGTCTAAACCATTTCCCACCCCCAATGTGTTATAGGCGGAAACTTTTCTTCTTCATCAAGGACCATAACCCTCCTCTTATTCTCCACCTCCCTCTTCTCTTTCTGGCGAGACGTGCCTTTCTCCGGCGAGATGCATCTCAGCTAAACCCAATCCCCTCCTTTCACTTTTAGCTAAATCAATCGATAAATAACCACCAAGTAGCCATCGGTGATAGCCACCACAGAGCACGTTTCTCTAATGGTATAAGGTTGTCGGGATGTGTGAGACAGCAGCATACTTATGTCGTTGGACAATGCTGCCATTGTGGGGCGATGTATTTCGCCAACATAGGCCTCCACATCAAATGTTGTCGTCATATGCATACCACACACTGTTTAGCATGGTGGTGATTAAAAATTTCTTTATTTAAGGTTGTATTTTGGTACTTTAGTGCAATCAAGTAAGAACTTTTACAAAACTTGGCAAGTTTTGAAATACCATGGATATTTTCGCTAATAAAATAATATTTCTTGATATAATGCAGGTAACGATGAATTACATATTATGTAGGTTTGGTTTGTCATCCAACCAAGAAAAAGATCACTATGGGAACGCCCAATGACCGAAACATGAATTACATGTTCTTTGTTTAAGATAGAATATTGGTGTTGTTCATACTAATTACATATGATGTTCTTTGTTGTATATGATATTTACGTTAATTACATATTTTTATAAATTAATAATATTAATATAATTTAAAAGTTTACTAAATAAATTTTAAGCTAAAAGAGTTTAAATTTTAACATAAAAATCTATATACACGCAAGGTTAGCACATACATGGACTAATTCTATTGACCAAAACACCATATGACATGTCTCGTGTGTGTGTGTATGTGTGTGTGTGTGTGTGTATATATATATATATATATATATATATATATATATATATATATATATATATATATATATATATATATATACACACACACACACACAAACACACACACACACACACACACCGACTTGCCCTTTCAATCTCGCAAAAATGACATTTTATACAAATTTTGATGGTTCAAGGAGATAGACCACATCAAAGTAATATCAATAGCCATTCAAAACTAAACCCAATAATTTGTTGACTAACACATTATTCTTAAAAAAACTATATATTGCATAAGAGATGTTCTATAGCCTCCTATTGAATCTTATTACAAATCTTCATACTCATTAGATCAAGACAAATGTCAGTATCAAAAGAAGTGATTACAAAAAAATTAATAAATTCCATATGTCACTAACGATATATTTATATACAAATGAATCTCAAATGTCAGTTTTTTCTATGAATATCAAATCATTTAAGTAAAGGTAAATTGTATAAAATATAATTTACTTTTGTTCATATTTCTACTAAACAATTTGTATGGTGTCTGGAATATAACAACATATATTTGTTTCTTTTCATTTCATGCAATATATTTTTGAAAATTTCCATAGAATAATAACATCTTTTAGTTTTTGTTTATGAAAAATTAGGATGTGTAGTTGTCGTTTTGAATATCTATCGAATAAAAATATATTATTATTCTATAAATTCGGCTTTTTACAAGAAAAGATCAACGAGACATCTTGGAGGATCTCCTACATGATGCTTCCAAGCACGACATTACAACTACAAAGTGTTAACGGTGCTTCGAATTGGTAAAATAGACAATTTCATCTAGTACAAAATTAAGATAGGTAGTATAAGACTTTATAAGTTTCATGATTTATTTGTGAAAGAAGCAAATATATTTTAATTAAATCATGCTATAGAGTAGATCCATTTAACTTATACAATCATATTTTAGTTTATTATAAAAAGAATTATCAACTTATACACAAAGAATTTTACTAATTTATCTAATTATTTTATGCACTAATTTTTTTTTACTAATTTATGTATACATGAATTGGTAATTTTATTACATATATTATAAAAATGTATAAGTTCATTGCATAATAAGTCATTAACCATATTTAATTCATTGTATAATAAGTCATTAATCATATTTATATAGGATTCAATAAATATTTTATTTATTTTATATTTTATGCGACAAATAATTTTTCATAAAGAATACGTAACCATGTTTCATTATAAGATGAAAATAACAACATTACAACTGGTAATTGGTTATCGTATGACGAGATACCGGTTAAATATTTATTTTAAATAATGTTTAATTTTAACAATTTATATAATATTATTTCATATTTTATTAATTTATACAATAGTGTGTACGAGCGCGGGTACGAATGCACGACCGGTCGATCAGAAAATTTTCAAGCACGTTTTTGCAAAAAAAAATTCCTTTTCATAACAGAAAATTTTAATATAATTATATATATACAGCACTCGAACAACTGATTTGAGATACCGATGAAACATCTTCTTCTCAACCGATCTCTATTCGTTAGCAAAAACAATTTTTATTAATTTATACAATATTGTTTTATGTTTTCATTGTATGATTCAAGTAACTAACACGGAATATGCAATCACATTTCAAGTATTAAACATGTTACAGATAAAACGTTACATATATATATATATATTTAATATTTGGCCCTAAAAATAAAACATGGTCGGATATTTTCTTTAAAGATAACTTTATAAGGCCACACGGAGCAATGGCTTGCCAAGAGGTCGCCACCCCTCTTGGCGACTCGCCATCCCACTCCGCCCCTGATCGTCACCGGCTCGCCAGCCTCCACTCGCCAAGGGCTTGGCGAGATGCCAAGCCATGAAAAGGTTCCAAGAAATGTCAAAATGCCCCCTTGAACGGCTAGAATTTATGTTGGTTGGCAGTTCCTTGGCCATTGGCCACCACTGCCTACAAAATGGCCAACGCCTGCCAACCATAGTCTGGCCCACAAAAACCCTTTGGCAATCCGTTGGCCATTGGCCACCACTCCCTCCAGCCTAACATAAGTTAAAGGAAAAAAGGTAAAACGTTGCTAATTGCCGCTTGTTAGGCTGCAGGGAGTGGTGGCCAATGGCCAAGGGATGACAAAGGGGTTTTTGTGGGCTAGACTATGATTGGCAGGCGTTGGCCATTTTGTTGGGAGTGGTGGCCAATGGCCAAGGAACTGCCAACCAAAGAGAGATTCTTCAACAAATCGGCAGCTTCTGAAACTTTTTCCTGGCTTGGCATCTCGCCAAGCCCTTGGCGACTTCATGCTGGCGAGCCGCTGGCGACCTTCGATGGAGTGGAGATGGCGAGACGCAAAGGGGCTTGGCGACCCCCTTGGCCACCTTACTCCGTTTAGCCTTATATATAGTTGTAATTGTATAAAGTTATATAAATCAGTATCATAAAGAAAAAGGTAACCCCTTTTATATACATTATTATATGCGACAAGTTAATTATCTCTATGTGTCATTTTCAATGTTCTATTTCTTGCTTTTGGAAAAGAAACTTTAGTGTTTATATTTGTATGAATAGAGAACTTTGTATATGTTGTTTTTTTTTTAATTAAAATATTATATTTGTCCGGTTTAATATCTAAATATTGCATTTGTTGTTGATAAACATTCAAAATATCAAATTTGTTAAAATCTTGATCTTTAACAATTTTAAACATTTTATAATAAATTTTATAATCATTTTAAATATTTATTTTTATCAATTGACTATTATATAACTATCAGAAATCTAAGCATTCCAATATACAATGTTTCTCTCAGAAATCTAAGCATCAAAATATTATATTTGTTCGATTTAATATCTAAATATCACATTTATTGTTAATAAACATTCAAAATATCAAATTTGTTAAAATCTTGATCTTTAACAATTTTAAACAATTTATAATAAATTTTATAATCATTTTAAATATTTATTTTTATCAATTGACTATTATATCACTCTCAGAAATCTAATCATTCCAATATACAATGTTTATCTCAAGCATTTCAATCAAACAATTTCTTGCTGAAACCAACTCCATGTTCTTGGCATGCATGTTTATCATGCTCATCCAAACATCTTTAGTTCTCATATTATCAAAGATCACTCTAACAGTAACTCAAGAACCACATTTAACATATATGTCTAACACCGAGTTCATTAGCTTGAGACTAATGTGCAGATTCATCATTTAAACATATGTATGAATTGAGTTCCCTAACACCAAGTGGAAAACATTGTTATTATCATAATCTCATTAGGTTGAACCCCACTAGCTTCCATCAACTCGAAAACTCTTGATGCCTCGATTGACCTGCCTTATTTGATGTACCCATTAATCAAAGTAGTCCAAGAAAAAACATCCCTGTGACAACTTTCATCGAACACCTTCTGTGCAGAACCTAACAACACTCTCTCACCGTAAAAGTGAACCAACTCGTTTTACGTAGCCAAGTCACAATTGATACCCAATGCTATAGAATGTAATGATTCCCCCGGCTACAAACCCTCACACACTCTTAACCTAAACACAAAGCTCCCCATGTCTATTTGTACGTACTTTCGAACCATTAAATGGAACAAAGACAACCCATGTACATTCAAATGTGATTTTAGATACCCTCTAATCATGATATTCCATATATAAAAGTTGGATTATGGAACTGGCTGAAAATCCTATGAGCATATTTGAGGTCTCCGATGTTTGATAAAGCATAAACGGTTAAGGTTCTGCTTATAGAGAAAATACGGAAAATGAGATTTATTCTAGTAAATTATGCTTATATTTGTCTTAATAGGCCATAGAATTACATGATTATATAACTAATAGAGTTGGATTTGTGATGGAGATATTGGTTTTCGATGAATTCTATATGGGTTTTGAGAGGGTGAAGAATAAATGGATCTTTAATGAAGTAGTAAAATGATAGATGTGGTAGGGATCATAAGAATGTCAGTTTCATGTGAATTCGTCTAGTTACTTGAAAAAAATCTGCTGATGGAAGCCTAAAATGCCTTTGTTGTATTTATTGTAGTACTAGTAACTGATCTTATGTGCACATGGTAGCATCGATGCCAAAATCCTTGTTCTTGAGGACGTCTCCACACATCTGACTTGTAACACAGAGTAAATATGATATTTTGAAAGTTTGTGAAGGGCATAAATGATATTTTAAACTTACATTTATAAGAGGGGTACTATAAAATTGGATTTAAAATGAATATAAAATGTTTAAAAATATTAAAAAGAATATTTGGCAAATAAGGAAATTTTGAATGCATTTGAAGGGTAGATATGATAGTTAAAAATTATGCTAAATAAATATGATATGTTGATATTTAAGAAGGATATATACAAAATTCTACCTTATATGAATTAGGTATTAATTGTAATGGTGAGAATATTTTTTTAACTTTGTCTTCGTAGTCTTATTTAATTTAAGAGTAAATTACAATTTTGGTCCCCGTAGTTCCCAAAAGCTTGCACTGTTGGTCCGTGGTCCATGTAAAAAGACAAATTTACCATTTCTAATTTCTTTTCCCCTTTTCTTTTAATGTATTATTTATTTAGATAACTTAAAAAAACAAAATACACCCCATCCTACCCCTACCCCATCTCTCTCTCTCTCTCTCTCTCTCTCTCTCTCTCTCTCTCTCTCTCTCTCTCTCTCTCTCTCTCTCTCTCTCTCTCTCTCTCTCTCTCTCTTCCTTTTGTGTTCAAACCTACTACTCTCGTCTCACTTGGAAACAAAACAGGTAAATGAATTATTTCCCAATCTTAGCCCCTCCAATCGCCTCAAATTCCCAATCTCACTCATTCATACGTGTCAAGATTGGCAAAAGCACATGTATGATATATATATATATATATATATATATATATATATATATATATATATATATATATATATATATATATATATATATATATATATATATATATATATATATATAGGGTTAAGTTATATTGCGGACAACACTTATTGTGAGACCGTGCGGACACTACTATTTTGTGAGAAATAACGAATAGAATATCTTTTTATGGTAATGTGAATACGAAACAAACATATTCTCATAGAATTATTGTCATTAAATCATTTATACGGGTTATATGAAGTTTTTATGATTATCATTCTGTCAGAATGAGAATGAGTGAATCAGAATGTGTGAAACACTAGAATGAATGATAATGATTGAAAATACGTTATAATAGAAATAATTCTATGAGAATATGTTTGTTTAGTATTAATATTACCAATAAAAAATATTCTAATCGTCATTTCTCACAGAATAGCACTGTCTGCACGGTCTCACAATAACTGTTGTCCGTAATATAATCTAGTTATATATATATATATATATATATATATATATATATATATATATATATATATATATATATATATATATATATATATATATATATTTATATATATAATCGAACTTTCTGATCTTAAATAGGTTTTCAAATGATCTTCTCTTTGACCTAAAAACCACCAACATATTTAGTATTACATTTCTTATTTGGGTATGAGTAAGAAGAGAAATAAGTTCTATAACAGAAGAAGAGTTGCAGAAACCAACTTTAGGGTGTACTTTGCACAAACAATTTATAGAGTTGTAGTTGCCTTGGCAAACAGGGCAGCAAACATCTACGCTGTCATGTTAGGGTACCTACAGAACACAGTAAACAAAGAGAAAAAAATGAAAATCACATCCTTTATTTGAAAGAATAAAATTTATTGGTTTCTGACTAGTAGTTTATGAAAGCATGTTATAGATTCAACCAAGCTAATCACAAAGGTCAATAATGGCTACTCGTTGCTCCAATAAAAAGGTAGAAACTATATTCCTGCGACAAAATGAAGAAGTGAAGTACAATTCGCTATCGCCAAAGTTAACGGCCCTTGCAATTGGTTGTGATCGAGCTAGAGGAATTGAAGCTTCTGTAAAGCTCCATAGCTCTCCGAAATTGCACCAGTGAAGAGATTGTACGAGGGGTTTATGATTTGAAGGTCAGGTAAGTCGGAAAGGTTACCAAGTGGGAGGCAGGTGAATCGGGACCGTTGGTTGCTTCAACAAGTTTGATGATGTCGATGCAAATAACTGGGATAGATAGAAACCATATTGGTAGCCATGAACACATCCAAATGATTTTTCGGTGGTAAAGATGATAAAAATGGTGATCACAAACTATGTAGTTATCGCGGTCAAAACCGTAATCGTGGTAACCTACCGATATTTAATTTTGCGGTTCTCCCGGTGGTATAGCGGTTTTTTAGTAATATGTAGAATTTATATATTAGACTATTACTAGTAGAATTAATATCATAAAAGTCATTCAAAAAACATCACATAAGGCTTAATTTAAGACATAAGTCACATAACATAACATTCTAATATAGAAAATGTCAAAGTATCAAATTCAAATTTAATCGACATCCGAGTCAATATCGGCTAAACCATTCACTTCTTCATGAAAATCTTCCACGTCAATTTCTATCTCATCATCGTCGTCTCTATAACGTTCCCTTTTGCTCCTTGTACTTGGCCCGTCGTCTACATTTCCTTCTACACGTGACCAAAGAAGACCATCACCCGCATTTACAAATTCTTGAATAATTTCCTCCACACGGATAATAGCGGTAAATCGCGGATAATTATCACGGTAAATCGCGGATAATAGCGGTAAATCGCGGCGATTTTATCGGTACCACTATTTTCCACCGCTAAACTGAACCGCGATTATGCTGAGCACTTCGAACCGTGATATCGGCGCGTTTAACTGCCAAATCACAAATATGATACTCATAATTTTGCAAGAACCAAGTTGAGGAAGATCGTGGCCACTTTGAATAACACCTAAATTCTACTAAATCTAGAGCAAGTATCAAAAGGGTGTAATCAAATCTTGCACCCTCTAAACTCATTCTCTATTTCCTTCTGTTTCGGGTTGGATAACAGAAACCACAAAGGTAATGGAAGCCTCTTTCTCTTTCCCGTTTCTGGTTCGGTTTGCACATAAAAAAATCAGAGAGACACAACTTTAGCATGTATCTCCCAGAGGCCCCTTGCTTATTCTTCAAACTAGTCGGCTGGCGACGGAGTTGAATGTTCTCGGGATTGTTCTTGAGAGAGAGAGAGAGAGAGAGAGAGAGAGTGTGTGTGTGTGTGTGATGGGGTAGTGGGGGTATGGATTGTCACACCCTGATCCTTGGCGGAATCGATCAAGGCGTGATATATTGTTCAAAGTCTCATGACAACTATGTTATAATATGATTAGATTCAATTAAGTACTAAGTAGGCAAACAAGATCCACGACATACAAATACAAATTCAAATACAAACAACATTTATTACATCAAATTTAAATAGTCTTGTGGGTTTCTAAGGTATACCCTACTTTTCATCAACTTCATTCTTCAAATCTGCATCATGGGTAAAAACAGGTCAACTACGAGAGTTGGTGAGTAATCTAGTTTTATTAAAGAAAATTGTGAGTTTGAAATATTTATAATTTGAAACTTGTTTTCTTTGGAAGTCGACAAGCAAGTATTATTGAGATAACGGTTTATAAATCAAAAATTGATTAACAAATGATAACAACAATAATAAGTCCTCACCCTATATATACATATATATGTATATATATAGGATGGAGCATCTAATAATCATACACACTCAACCACGTGCAATCAATCACCTTAGCGTCCCAAGGCGGGGTGGTCAACCCAATAGCGCTATTATTGTCCATAACGTACCTCAAGAATACGGGCATAGTCATGGAGATTAGACTAAAATTGGTAATGCACTACAAGTACATGTAGCGTAAACAAACAATAATTATACAAATACTGATTCACGTATAAATGTCCCAACAATGTCTCAATGGTGAAAAAATAATAAAATGAAGTTGGAACATATTAAAACCACATGATACACCCCAAAAGTATTGAAAATTATAAAATATGGGGTAGATTACTCACATTAGTCCAAACGGAATACGCGTGTTGTACGATAGACGGCTCGGGTCAAAACGACGTGGAACCTATTATAATTAATAGTTTTGGTTTAGGAACTACTAAACGGGAATGAAGTATTAATAAAAATAATTAGATACATAATCTTATATTATATGAATTAACAATAATCAAATTTTGTTTTGAATATTAATGTATTCATAGGTTAGATGAATTTTAAATTGAATTAATTATTTTGCTTAATTAATTTATATTTTCACTTTAGGCAAGATTTTAATAATTTCTTATTAAAATAATAACTTGTCAAATCATAAGTATTTACAGATTTTATATATTATAAACAATTATTTATATGAAATAATCATTAAAAATGCATTTTTACATGCTTAGATACTTAGGAAAATGGTTTTAAATACTAAACAGTAATGAAACATTCTGAAATTATCCGAAAATAATTATTTCATAAAATAGTAATAACTCTAAAATTTTCATATTTTTATTAACTGCTTTAGTATTTATTTAGTATTTTAATGATTAAACAACAACAAAATTCGGGAAAACTAACAAATGATTCCTAAAAATTCTGGAAACATAACCATAGTTTTTTAACATTATATTGAGCCTACTGTAAATGTTTTGGATATTTTTGACTAATGGAAGTATTTCTTATGTTTTTCATTATTAACTAATCAATAAAATCATAAATAATAGGAAAATATTAAGATAAATTCATTAAACTTTTTATTTATGATTAGCATGTTATATAGTATATTCTGATAAGGTTTTATAATTTTTGGACATGTGTAGCTATTTATTATCAATTTAAACCATTAAATAATCATTAAATCAGGAAAAATATGTTGGAAAATAAATGATCTTTTGTGTATGCGAATGTGTTTATGTTGAATGACTAAATATAAGAACCAAGTATATGATTTTATGTTGCTATAAATAAGGAGAAACAATGGGTAAAATGGCTGAAATCAAGAGTTCATGTACTTGATATTTTAAGACAAAATACAACAAATGAAATGAAGAAATAAATGGCTACAACTTGGTGTTTTTCTAGGCTATTACAACAAACTTAAATAGGGAAAACATGAGCAAATGCACGATACAAATAAAAGGAAATGCTTTAAAGTAGATGCTTATAAATCACACCACATGCATGACAACAAGAAAGGTGATCATGCACATGATAACCATGTGGAGTGAAAAGTTTAAAGGTAGGTTTATATTCCACATTCTCCCCCATAAACCGAACTTGACTCGGTATCCGTTGCGCCAAACGTATTTTGCTTTTTCATCACGTTTTTCGTATTTCATGCATGCCACCTTGCTTCGATAATGAAACACGAAATTCTTCTTCAATGTGATCACTAATTTGTTGTCAAAGAAAATAACCGATCCTTTGTACCGGGTCATTTTGACCAACAAATTTATCAACCAAACGTCTAAGTCATCCGTTGTCTTAGCCGTTATAAACTTCGCTCCACAAATTTCAGTTCCGAATCCATAGAAAAAAATTCCTGGGCTGAAAATTTTCATACCGTACTCCCCCAAAAGCTTCAAATCGTATGTCGTTTGTTTTAGCGACACTTCTTCCTTCTTTCGCGTCACTTTTTCAAAAACGACAAAATCTTTTTCGGGTTTGCGTTGGACAGAAAAACACCACTTATTTCGGTCCAAATCAATCTCTTCCGTTCATCAAAAAACATGCCGCGATTCATTCGCGGTTTCCTTTTTCGTTCGTCGAAAAACCGGTGTCCTTTTTCACTTTTTTCGATATCAATATTCACCATTTGCTTATTCGGATTATCTAGTCTCTTTAGATACGAACCTGCAAATTTATAATTCTCCAAGAAAACAAAATTTTTCATGGTATAAAAATTGGCATATCGAAGACGTTGATGCCACAACCAACCGAAATCATCTTGGGATGAAAAAAGACATATTTTTCGTATCGTCTTTAAAAATGTCTTATAGAGTCTTTTACGAGATCTTTTTGCTTCTAAAAATAAAGTATTTTTATAGTCAAATACCCGTAAAATATCCTCATTCATTACGACTTGATTCCCATTTTCCGTTAGTTGTCCAAGACTTATAACGTTACTTTTAAGTCTTGGAATGTAATATACCTCGTTGAGTTCCTTTTGGTCTCCGTTACCGCAATCAACCAAGATCACACCTTTTCCTTTGATGTCGATCTTTGACCCGTCGTCGAATCGAGTGTGACCCGTCACACTCTCGTCTAGTTCATGAAACTTTGAACGATCTCCGGTCATATGATTACTAGCACCGTTGTCGAGATACCATACCTCGGATTCGACATGGCTTTCTTCGGACGCAAGAAGATTAACGTCACTATTTTCTTTTAGCGACACCTTCCCGGATTTGTTTTCATGCGAGATCGCCATCATTAAAACGGGCTCTTCGTCTTCATCGGTTTGGATGAGGTTCACCTCCTCATCTTGTTTCTTGTTCGGACATTCCGATGCATAATGACCGAATTTCTCACAAGTAAAACATTTAATTTTACTTTTATCCTTTCGGCGAGGATTGTAGTCGTTCCGGTTTCCTTTGGACTCATGACCATCTCCTCGTCGGTTTGCTTAGATCGAGTCCCCGGTCTTCACCATCGTCGGTTTGCTTAGATCGAGATGCCCACTCGGCATGTGTAAGCAATAAAGAAGGTCCTTCTTCTCGTTCTTCATACCCTCGAAGTCGCTCTTCGTGGGTCTTGAGACGGCCAACGACCTCTTCGACCGTCATGTTTTTCAAGTCACCAAATTGTTCGATAGATGTCACGATTTGTATAAATTTCATCGGGACGGCTCGAAGGAACTTCTTCACCACCGTGCTCTCCTCGATCTTTTCACCAAGAGATCGAATACCGGTTACAATTGTATTCAATCTCATGACAAAATCATCTATCGTCTCACCGTTCTTCATTCGGATCACCTCGAAGTCACTTCTCAAGGTTTGTACTTTTGCCTCTTTCAACCGATTAGCACCCATATACATCGTTTTTAGCGTTTCCCATGCTTCTTTAGCCGTGTCCTTCTCGGCCAACATTAGAAGTACGTCCTCCGGAATCGCTTGGTAAATGGCCGCAAGAGCCATCCGATCTTTTTGTTCCTCCACTTCGGCATTTTGAATTGCATCCCACACTCATTGTGCTTGCAAATTCACTCGCATCTTTATAGCCCACACCGCGTAATTCGTTTTCGTAAGCATCAGATAGTGTAACGTAACACTACCATTTCTTCCGGTCCTTTGAACATTTTCAACATCGGGTTGAGTAAGTGCGGTGCTCCTTGTAGTCATTCTTGACATACACAACCTCGCAAACAACCTCGCTCTGATACCACTTGTTGGAAAATAAAGGATCTTTTGTGTATGCGAATGTGTTTATGTTGAATGGCTAAATATAAGAACCAAGTATATGATTTTATGTTGCTATAAATAAAGAGAAACAATGGGTAAAATGGCTGAAATCAAGAGTTCATGTACTTGATATTTTAAGACAAAATACAACAAATGAAATGAAGAAATAAATGGCTACAACTTGGTGTTTTTCTAGGCTATTACAACAACACTTAAATAGGGAAAACATGAGCAAATGCACGATACAAATCAAAGGAAATGCTGGAAAGTAGATGCCTATAAATCACACCACATGCATGACAACAAGAAAGGTGATCATGCACATGATAACCATGTGGAGGGAAAAGTTTAAAGGTAGGTTTATATTCCACAAAATAAGCAAACAGTCTTACTAAAATCTGTAAATTTTGTCATGGAGTCTTTAAAGTGTTAATAAGGTGTGAAAAATATAAAATCTAGTTTTTAACATACATAACTATATTTTACAATTTATTTATCTACAACAAAATAAAATACAAAATAAGCATCAAACAGTAATATAAATGCATGAAACTTTATAAATCCACTTTACTCAAAATATGGGTTGTTCCAAAATTCTCCCAGAATTTATTGACTGCAAAAAGTATTTTATGTGAATTATTGCCCTATTTTATTGCAATAATTATAGTAATTCAATAAAAATAAGTTATTTTCTAAAAATTTCCAGAACTTCTTATTTTATTGATGGGATCCTGAGAAAAATTAGGTTTATGCATAAAATGAGTTTTAGATAGTTTGGTGGATTTAATTTGTTTCATTCATGAATTTGAGACTTTTAACAACATACCTTGATGAATGCTTCAAGAGGGATGAAGATTTGAGTATATTGGAGTGTTCTTGGCTGAAATATGAAGATTTCTAGGAGGAATTTCGAGATTGAGAGTGAGAGAAAGAATAGATATGGTTTGAGTGGTGATGAGAATAATGTGTTGGGAGAAAAATGAAAGGAAAGATTATGGGAGGTGTGAGTGGGAGACAATGAGAATAAACTTTCACTTTTGGTGGTCTTCATAATTCCCCACTAACACAAGTATCTTAAGAGTTTTATAAAATTTAATGTAGTGTTTATAAAAATAGAGTTTTATAAAAAATAGGTTATTATTTGATTATAACAATCTACTTTGATTTGAAGTTTAATTATAGCATTCAAGTTTGATTTTTTTAAATTTAATTAGAGCATCATACTTTGATTTGATTTTAATATGATATCATAATTTAATTTGATTATAGTTATAACGTTATACTATGATATATTGCTATTAACGTCAATTTATATCGTAGTGTAAGGGTTTTGATCCTATTAGCGTCAAGAAATCTCGAGTAGGGTTTATTAAATTTCCAATTGGGTTGGGTTGACCCGAATCCATTTTAGGCGGATGTCACATGGATGTGGTGTATTTTTTTTAATTACTAAAATAAATAATAATTAAAAAGAAAAAGAAAAAGAAAAAAGTAACTAAAAGGGATAAGTTGGTCTTTTTACATAGACCCGAGACTAACAGTGCAAGCTTTTAGCAACCACATGGACCAAAACTGTGAAAAATATTTGGACTAAAACTGAAATTTTGTGTCAACCACATGGACCAAAACTGTAATTTACTCTTAATTTAATCATGTTGTTTGTTAAAACAACATAAGAAATCATTAAAATATGCTAAAAGCAACAATATGAACGTCTCATATATGTAAAATCAATCAATTCAATGTGTTAAATGTAGATTAATAAGATACCTTTTAGTATTTTTGATAATAATCACAAAAATATCATGCTTCCAAAGGTTATTTTTTACCACATTTTCAACATATAGTAAAGATAACAATCAATACTAAAATTTGGTCAATTTCTAAATAAATTATGAGTTGCGGAACCATTTTTATGACAAAAATTGTTTCACATATGACAATTTTTGAAACACCGTTAAATTTCAAAATACTTGTAAAGTTGACTATTAATTTTGTCAGTTTTAAACTACCTTTAATTTTGAAATCTCTTTGTTACGAAATATCACATTTCTATGTTGTGTTGTTCACTTTTGTAAGCGTAATCTTCATCCTAAATCTCCATCTTTAATATCCTGAAACATACTTTCCACTCTTCGTGTTACATTTATAAAAAATCAAAATGCATTCTTCATATGAGATTTTTAAATCACCTTTTGTATCGGAGGGTTTTGAGAGAGAATCAATGATGTTTTGCAATATATGTTGCAGTGGTCAGATCGTAGTATTTATTTTCCATCAAATGTGAACCTTTTTGAACTATCATGATTTGGTTCATTTGATGGTTAATAAGATGCCTTTAGAAAATAGACATAGATGTTTATATATCCAACTGTTGAAATATATAACATTATCAAGATAGTTGTTAACAGTGATATGAGATAGCGCAAAGGTGTTGCTCGTGTTCTCTTTCTAAATATGACACCATTGTATGTTATTGATGGTGTTGTACAAGTTGGAAATGATTTCCCTCTATAGAGATCCGTTGATGGAAATGAATCAATCGGTAGAAATTGATTGGGAAGATATCAGTCAATTTAAGATCATTTCGATGGAAATTCATTTGGTAGAAATTGATCGGCTGCTTGAAGCAATCAAGTAGATCATATGTTTCCTCTTATTGTAACCTTGAATGTTGTGTACGAAACACATGAAAGAGATATTAAGATATTGCTTCTTATGGTCACTTTATATATTCTTTATGAAACAACATAAGGGGTGGGTTTGGAGTATGTTCCTCGACATAAAGATAAGTATGTTGGTGATGACAAGGCTACATGTGAGGATGATGGATCAAAACTATATATCAAAATTAGTTTATGTTGTTTGATGATTTGAATCTATATTGCCACAAGGAACCAGTGGGATATTATGAGGGTATACTTGATCTCGATCGAGTATTCTGATTATAATGATGAAGAAAATGGTGATGGAGGAAGTAGTTATTTCTAGGGTGTGCCTCCCCTAATGCCATTGTTTACATATCTAAATAGTCAATTTGCTACAAACCAATAACACATACCACAAACCTACTAATGTTCAAAGGAAAATAAGACTTAAAGCTATCAATGGGATTGAAATACGTAAAGGAGGGTCTTGATATTAAAACCACAAAAATTGTAGAAGCCATGCTTGAGGTAGTATGTTATATATGCTAACCAACTAACTCAAAATCTTGGTATGTTCCAAGTTTAATTTTTTTTGGAGGAACGTACTTGTTTAAATACCTAATTAAATCTCAATCATCGTAAGACACAAAAAACAGTCATTCGTTTATTAAAAGAGACAATGGCTGATTGTAAAAGCATGGTATCGACTTAACGAAATTATCAGATATTTCAATTCCCAATTCAAATTTGACCCTTCCTGTTAGCGGATATATATTTTATATGTATTGTATTTATTTTAGAGGTTTTGGGATTTCCCCTTTGTATATATATGTCCTGTAAATTGAATAGGGTTTGGTGTGGAAATATACGAGTTATTATGGTATCAGAGCAGGAAATTCCCCCTTCTCCCTCTTACGTGAACGGCAGCTAACAATCTCCTCTTCGCCGGTACCCTCCTTCTCCATCTCTTCTGTCGCATGAGCTCAAGCACCACCACTGCTGCTTCCACTCTCCTCACTCCGATCTGCTTCCAAACCACCGAACCGCCACCCACTCGCAGCCGCACCCTCGAACCCATCGCTGCAACCACCGTGGCTCCAGCAATCTCGCACCAGTCACACCCTTCTGTTGCCGTTTTTGATCTTCTGCACTCCTCCGGTACAAAACCCTCCTCTCCCCGCTGCCGATCTGCTCCTCTGTCACGCTCGCTCTCTCTCTTTTCTCCATTACCGAGACTACCAACACTCACCTGGAACCTCCGTTTTCGGGACCTAAACCGCCGGTTCCTGGCCTGTCGGCACCGGTTCTGAGATCAGGACAACATTCCGGTGAAACCCCTCTCCTCCTTTTCCCCGATCCACCAACCCGTGAGTCCACTCGACCAACTCAGCGAGTCGACTCAGTGAGTTAGCTCCAAGTCTCTTCATATTCAAAAAAAAAAAAAAAAAGGATGGAAGGCGGGTTGGTTATACAGTCCAGTGAGGGTGTCAGTCGCACTTGTCCAGGTTCCAGATACCGGGACGTATCCAGACAGAAAACACGTCAGGGCCGACACAGATCGCATAACAGCCATCGAAACCAGCAACACCCGCCTCTGAACGGGTGGTGTTCTCACCCTCCTCCACCGTATTTTCAGGTCCAGAAACAGCAGCAGCGGCCTGCCTCGTTTTCTTACCCACTGACCCATTTCTCTAAACCGATCCAACAGTGGGCTCGACCCGGTCCTGGCAGCCAAGGGTTACTCAACAGCCGGGCCCCATCGGCTCACCTTCAATCTCCTGTCCCGAATCAGAACACACCATTCCCCAACACGTTTAACACGATGCCACGTAATGACCCGGGAACAGGTGGTTGGGTCATGGACACCGGGGCAACAGATCATGTTCATGCAAATTCAGGTATACTCAACTCTGTTTGTAATACGCATTATCCTCGTTCTATTTATGTTGGTAACGGTTCTGCAATACCTGTTGTGACATCGGGACACTCTCTTTTTCCTATTCCAAACACATATCGTCCTCTTCACTTACGAAACGTCCTTATCACACCCAACATTATTAAAAACCTTATATCAGTGCGTAAATTCACCACAAACAATAATTGTTCTATTGATTTTGATCCTTATGGTTTTACTGTTCTTGACTATCAGACACGTCGCCCTCTCATCCGCTGTGATAGCTCCGGGCCTCTTTATCCAGTAACAAAATCAACCAGCCATGTCTTTGTTACCACCTCCCCCACCACCTGGCATCAACGACTTGGTCATCCCGGAGATCAAGTCTTGAAGCAGTTATCTTCTAATAGTTCTATCTCTTGTCAATTTTCAAAACATAATGTTACATGTCATGCTTGTCAACTTGGCAAACACACCAGATTACCTTTTTCTTTGTCTAACTCTATTGTTTCTACACCGTTTGAGATTATACATTCTGATTTGTGGACTTCTCCTATTTCTAGCAATGGTGGTTTACAATATTATATACTGTTTCTCGATCACTTTACTCACTACTTATGGGTTTATCCTTTGAAAAATAAATCTGATGCATTTGACAAATTCCTTCACCTCTCCAACCTCATAAAAACTCAATTCGGGGGCACTGTAAAACAATTTCAATGTGACAATGGGGGGGGGGGGGAGTACAACAATCAAAAGTTTCATAATCATTTTGCATCTCACGGGATCACTTTTCGTTTCTCATGCCCTCACACTTCTCAACAGAATGGTCGCTCCGAACGTATGATTCGCACCATCAACAATATGATGCGTACTCTCCTTTTTCAATCCCACCTTCCTCCCACATTCTGGCCTGAAGCCTTACACATGGCTGCCCATCTTCTTAATATCCTTCCCTCCGTATCCATCTCCAATGACACTCCCCATTATCGTCTATTTCATCGACACCCGACCTATGACCATCTTCATGTCTTCGGATGCCTCTGTTTTCCTCGACTTCACACCACTCATAAGCTTCAGCCGCGTTCCACCCCGTGCATTTTTCTCGGTTACCCCTCCTACCACCGCGGTTTCCGCTGTTTTGATCTCTCCACACGGAAGATCATTATCTCTCGTCATGTAACTTTTGACGAGTCTGTCTTCCCCTACGGATCGGTCACCCCTACTGACCCTCCATCCTATGATTTTCTCTCTGACTCTGATGTCTCTCCCATCCTACGACACATACTTCACCCAACACCTCATACTCCCGACCCTCCACCCCACTATCATGTTGACGACTCACCTACATCACCCACTACCCCTCCTGCTTCCGAGGATCTACCTCCCTCACCTCCGTCACCTCCTCCTTTTGCGGGCTCCCTTCCTCACGAGGCTTCCCCTCCTAATCCTCCTCCTGTTCATCACATGCACACTCGCTCTAAAAGTGGCAATGTGAAACCCATCGACCGCCTCAATCTTCACTCCTCCTCCGTTTCATCTGTCCCGAAGTCTCACTTACAGGCTTTGAAAGATCCAAACTGGCATAAAGCTATGCATGAGGAATATAATGCTCTTATTACAAATGGTACTTGGGTTCTAGTGCCACGACCACCGGGGGCCAATGTGGTTCGTTCGATGTGGCTCTTCAAACAAAAGTTTAATGCTGATGGTTCCCTTTCACGCTACAAAGCTCGTTTAGTGGCCAACGGGCGCAGTCAGCAACCGGGAATCGATTGCGATGAGACATTTAGTCTGGTTGTCAAACCAGCTACCATACGCACCGTGCTTAGCTTGGCGGTATCCAGACATTGGTCTATTCATTAGCTTGACGTGAAGAATGCATTTATTCATGGTCACCTTCACGAGACTGTATTCATGCACCAGCCCCCAGGATTTCGTGACCCACAACATCCTGATTATGTCTGTCATCTTCAGCGCTCTCTGTATGGCCTAAAACAGGCCCCCAGGGCTTGGTACCAGCGGTTTGCTCAGCATGCTCTTCATATGGGGTTCCACCACAGTCTCACTGACTCATCTCTGTTTATCTACCATCACGGCGCAGACACTGCCTACCTGCTGCTATATGTTGATGATATTGTGTTGACCGCGTCTTCTACGTCTCTTCTCCGGTCCATTATAGCTCAACTCAGCCGAGAGTTCGCCATGACAGATCTAGGCGCTCTCAACTACTTTCTCGGGATTTCTGCCTCACGCTCTCAGCAGGGTCTCTTTCTCTCTCAGCGTAAGTATGCCACCGAGATCCTCGAGCGCGCCCATATGCTTCAGTGCAATCCAGCCCGTACGCCTGCCGAGTCTACACGTAAGCTGGATGACACTGGACCTCCTGTTTCCGACCCAACCTTGTATCGCAGCCTTGCCGGTGCTCTTCAGTATCTTACTTTCACACGCCCGGACATTGCGTTTGCAGTTCAGCAGATCTGTTTATTCATGCATGACCCTAGGGAGCCTCATCTGCACGCTCTTAAGCGCATCCTACGCTACCTTCGGGGGACTTTGGACCACGGTTTACAGATTCATATATCCCCCACGTCTGACCTTCGTGCCTACTCGGATGCAGACTGGGGCGGGTGTCCCGTCTCTCGCCGTTCGACCTCAGGCTATTGTGTCTTTCTTGGAGACAACCTCATCTCTTGGTCATCCAAACGACAAGGGGTGATCTCTCGATCTAGTGCAGAGGCGGAGTATCGCGGCGTTGCCAATGCCGTTGCCGAGACATGCTGGGTTCGTAATTTGCTTCGTGAGCTTCGGTGTCCACCTACCAAAGCCACTATTGTCTACTGTGACAATATTAGCTCGGTTTATATGACATCGAACCCAGTTCAGCACCAACGCACGAAACACATTGAGATTGACATTCATTTTGTTCGTGACTTGGTTGCTCGTGGCACTGTTCGTGTATTTCATGTTCCCTCATCCGCTCAGTATGCTGACATCTTCACCAAAGGCCTTCCGACACAGCTCTTCAATGAATTCAAGTTCAGTTTGAACGTTCGGAATTCCCCTCCCGATCAAACTGCGGGGGGATGTTAGCGGATATATATTTTATATGTATTGTATTTATTTTAGAGGTTTTGGGATTTCCCCTTTGTATATATATGTCCTGTAAATTGAATAGGGTTTGGTGTGGAAATATACGAGTTATTACTTCCAACACTCAAGGTTGGAATGAGAAGTGGCATACGCTAGAACATTTGAGGAGATTTATAGGAAAATCCTTTTTTTTCACAACCTGGAAAAGGTGAATGAGTGCACCATGAGCTACATTAAGATGAATAAACATCACTAGTTTGAGTTCTTCTTCTTCATAATTAGTTGAGGGTAAGTGTTCGTTTTGTTATGATATTTAAGTGATTATTTGAATATATATGAAGTCATGTTATTGTAAACCCTCACAATTTCAAATTCATATGTTTTGTGGATACATGCAACGATAGATCATAATAGACAAGTACCCCAATTCAAATGTTACCCTTCCTACATTCAAATGTTACCCCTTGCTTACATAGTATGAAAGAGAAAGATTAGGGAGTTGTAGACATATGTTTTTATTGAAACTCCATAAATGCATTAGAGATTTATTCATCATATATGATAGTGATAACTCCATTGAAATGATCATGATAAATGTTTTCCCACGTGTGTACCATAACTTTGTTTTTGACATTTTCTAATGAATTTGCAAGCTAAAACCGTTAGAAATTAGAAAAACGAGATGTTATCAAAAGTCATGAAAAGCATAAAAAATGACTGGCTATGGAACTAATAAGATTAGGCTCTACCATATTATACCTTGAGAATGTGAATGGTTTGGCCATGTTGGCAACAAAATGCTTCCATGGTACGTGTTATTAATGTGACCAACTCAATCAATGTGTTTTGTACGAAAAAAAACTTAAACTACTGATATAGATGCTTATTGATTTTTTTGATCGGATGTTGCAACATGGTATTTCTAAGGTCAAAATATAAACCTAAGACTATTTTATAAAAGACTCTTATTGATTTTATTCTTTGCAACATGGATTAAATATGCAAGTATTCTTTGGGTGGAGAAGGAAATTGAAAAGAGAATGGTCAAAAATGGGTGGAGGGTGGAGAGTATTATCCTTTAGTGGTTGATTAACACTAATCAAGTTCATATAATGTGGATTTTTATACAAATCCGAAATTTGCCTAGTCACTTGGAATAAGATCCTTGGACCAAAAATCCACTAGTGGCGTTCGAGTCACCACCCTTAGAGCATTTAATCTTACACTCTTATCCAAGTGGTGGTAGTAGGTGAAACATGAATCTTCATTACTTTGGGATTGAATTACCATGACTCTTCATAAATCAAACCAAATTGGCCTCTTTATCCCATTAAAACATTAACATGGAATGGTAGTGCAAGTCTTGAGTCGGAACTTACACCTCTAATCATTAACATTATTGACAGGAAGATCTAGCCTAGAGTGAATCTTATGGTGTTCAACCCCTTTCTTAACATATGGCCGAAATATATAGTCTAGATTGGATGTTGGGGTATTCAACCCCTTCTTAGCTCTTCCTACGTAATTGTAACTTTTCTACTCTAGCGCCTCACTAGCATTTGCTTAACAAAATATTTCGTCATTCTAAATTTTTTTTACAACCATCAATTGTTTTGTTACCTTTTCATATTAAAGTATTTAGTAATATGTTGAGCTCGAACTAAATTATCCAAGTATTTTTCAAAATAAATAAAAGCTGTAATGTATGCATATAATCTATTAAAATTTTATTATGTTTTATTAAACTGAAGAAAACTATTTTCTTCTAAATATTGTTATGAAAATTTTGGGAACGCATATTGAAATGAGGTATTTCTTGTCATATTTAATGCATCCTCAACCTCACCCATGTTTTTCCCCATGGAGGTTGCTATCTTGATATTAAGACCCTTCGGGTCACTCTCTCCCCTTTATTGCTTTGGGGTTGATAGATATTTATATCTTCTATAACATATAAATGAATAGTACATTATTTTTTGGGTGATGGCATTTTCGTCCTTTTCAATTCATCATACTGATTCTTCATTTTTACTATTAAACACAACAAAAATGATATCGATTTTTCACAATTTCTAGCTGTTTCCATTTAACGTAAGAAAAATGGACATAAGTCGTTACTCGTTACTATTATCCTTTACATGATGTCTAATTATGTTATCATTTTATCTAGCATGTATACTATATATCTAAGTCTAGGGTCAAGTAAATATTAGATTTAATGCCTATCACATGCCACATATTAATAAACATGTGAAAACATTTATCATAAATTATATCTGCCATGAAATGGGATATTAACTTCTTACTTATAAAGGTCAGACATACTGTATGTGGTATTTGGCTTTTAATTGCCAAGATAATAACTTATTTGATATTTTCATCTCTTTAGATGCTAATGAGATACTTATCATTGTATGATTGCATTACTTTGATGGGTGAAGCCATTTATTTTTCAAAGAGTGACAAATGAAACTAAACTTTTGCTAATAATAAGTTTCTAATTATATTTAGGCTTTTATAAAACTTTTTGCCACCTGGGTTTTAATTGTTGTACCTTATGAGAAAAAGAATATGCAAACTTGGGCCAAAGCCCACTACGTTTTAGGGCGTGTGGTCCACATGAGTTTGAAAATAGAGAAAATGACTAAAATAGCCTAATCCCTTAGGGGTTTTCCTCAAAATAGCCAAAAATCAAGGATATTCCCCAAAATAACCAACGAAAACGCAGCTGGGCGTAATGGGCTGCGTTTTCCTCCTTTGGGCTGCATTTTGCTCCTTTGGGCCGCCTACGGGCTGCGTTTTGGGCATAGTGGGCTGCGTTTTCATAGGCTACCCACCCATCAGTCGAGGTATATAAACCCGGTGAAAAAAAAGTCAAAATTTTCGATCCCGTAAACGAGATACGCTCTGAAATGGCTTCGCAAGATTTCTCCTCATGGAAACACGTAAGTCTCAAACTTCATGTTGTTTTTATGTATTACTTTATCGTTTTTGATGATAGATTATTGAATGTACAAAATATTTTGCGCAATGTACAAGCTTTCGATGCACAAAAAATTGAGTTTATGAGTACTCCAGAGGAAAACGCAGCTGGCGTGAGGGAAAACGCAGCTGGCTTGAGGGAAAACGCAGCCAAGGGCCTTACATGTGGGAGAAAAACGGAGAAAAACGCAGGGAAAAGGGAGGAAAACGCAGGGGAAGGGGAGGAAAACGCAGGGGAATGAGAGCAAAACGCAGCCGCCGATGAGGGAGGGGAAAACGCAGACGACGGGAGGAAAACGCAGCCCTTGGCTACGACCTGCGTTTTCGTTGGTTATTTCGTGGCATGGTCCGATTTTTTGGCTATTTTGAGGAAAACCCTTAAGGGATTAGGCTATTTTAGTCATTTTCTCTTGAAAATATAAGATAATAAATTAAATAGAAGACGAAATTACACAAATGATCCCTGTGGTATACTGAAATACGTAATTTTGTCCAACTTCACGCATTCAGAAATAAAATAAAATTGACAGTTTAAATATACAGTGTTAAACCATATCATTTCTCTAACTTCTCGTTTTTTCATAAACTATTCTACAAAAGAATCCTTTATCGCATTTTGTCAAACACCTTTAAGGAACTCCCTAATTCCTCATGGTTTACAAATTCTCACCCAAAAAAAAAAAATTCCAAACTACATGAAATTATCGAAAGGAGAAGGAAATAATATACTTGCACAAGATGAGAACTGTATGAGATGGTTGGGATATTCTAATGGAGTTAACTTATTAACGGAAAAGTTAGTCAATTACACGTTACCGTTAGTACAATTAGTTGTTAGAAGTTAGCTATTTAGTTACGTTTTGTTAAGCTCAGAAGGTTAGTGATGTCATTGTATATATATATATATATATATATATATATATATATATATATATATATATATATATATATATATATATATATATATATATATATATATATATATATATATATATATATATATAATATTCCGCATTCATCATTTCTCAAAACTTCAATATATTGGATTATCCATGTACTCGTATAATAACAAACCCACACAGAAATTCACTCAAACAAAATCGAAAAATGAATTTGGGAGATGAATAATCGGAATCAAACCAGAAACCAATTGAGTAAATTGGTATAAAATGAATCTGGTAGATGAATAATCGGATCATGTTTTTTTGTTACAAATAAAAATTGTTAAATCATAAATGAAAACAATAATATTAAAAGGAATACAATTAAATGAACAAATGGATAAAAATGATAAAATTATATTCAAAGAATTAAAACCTCTAAACCATTTATGATTATTATATAGAAACTTTATTTGAATATCAAAAAATTCAAATATTTTTATTAGTAATTTCTCCCACAACTATATACAATTAAAAAAAAGACATTTGACACTTTAGTATCTATAAGATTTTAATAATAATACTAAGTGAGTTTTAAAAGTTTTCCATATATTATACTAATCTTAATATTAATTAACAATAAAAATAATTAATAGTAACATAAAAGTATAATTATATAACGTTACCTTAAAATGGTTGATATATTAAAAATGATCATGGTCGAAGTTATACATAATTTTTTCATGCATAAGCTGCGGGTAGATGCCATTGAATAATATTGTTCAGAATATTTGTAATTTTATATATCATTAACAAAATAGTTAATATCTATCACAAAATCATTTTTATATCTGTTATGATTTTAATTATATAGTTTTAACGTGCGTAACATACGAGTATTCGTCTAGTTATCTCTAATGACAGCCTTAGAGACACGTATCACATATTATTAAAGGAACAATGCTTATATTTTTTACATAGTCATTTATTCGGTGGAAGAATAAGTTTTTTAGAGTTTTCAAAACTATTTGTTTATATACCAGAAACGAGAATGAGTTGGTTGAAATTAGGCATTCTTTGACATTTTGGATGTGCGTCGATTAGCTTTAATCTGTGAGACATAATGATAACCTTACACTCAAATTAGAGACACAAATGCATTACAATAACTTTAAGGTCCCTGTTTTATGGATAGATGTAGGGTTACTCAAGCCATCAAGTAGGCAAACAAATAAAGGACATTAACCATCTATTAATTTAGTTTAATACCTAAAGATAAATGCCAAGGACTTACAGCCTAGCTGGATCGAGGCACCGGGTTTAATACCCATGTGGGGTGGAGGGAAGAGGGTTCGAGCCTCGTAAACCTCCTATAACCTCATATGGGGAAATTTTCCCTGAAACCCCCTTGGGGGCTGGGTTTGCCTGCGTTTAGCAGAGCTCGAACTCGGGGTGCTCGCTGAAATATTGCGGGTAGGCTTCCGCTGAATCGTTTGCCGTTTCAAAAAAAAAAAAAAAACCTAAAAGATAAATTGCGAGAAAAAAAAAGATTATGAAAATTATTTTAGGGAAATAATTGAATATGGACATGAAAGTCTCCATTTGACATATATTTTTGCATAACTTTGTATTGATTTATTCTGATTTTTCTAGTTTGTGTTGGTATGTATATAGTTCTAAATGTTTCTTTGATTACACTAATTAATTTGCGTCAATGTTCGTATTATTTTGCCATGTTTTAATAAAAATGACATCATAAAGTGGTTATATGGATGAAACTTTGAACTTTAGCTTCACGTTTTTAATTTGTTTCTCAAATGTTGAACTTTACGTAGCGTCTTGAAGATCAACTTCCCACACGTATTTTAACCGTTCAAAGATATTAAGCATTCAAATGAATAAAAGTAAATACACATGATGCTTTTGATTCGACCACTAAACAAAATTAAGTTATACAACAAATTTGGCATCTAATATTAAGTTAAAAAAGTGGTCAATTTTAGGATACATGTGACAACAATCTAAGCTTAGAAAAAGAATATACTTGGAATTTCTGAAGTCAAATGAGTAATATTTAAATAGAAATGATGATGCCGTACTTGTTAAACTAACTAATGTGAAAACTAGTTGTAATAATTGTTGGATTTTGACTCTTAATATTAGAAAATATTATAACTTTGGGGTGAGAAGTAGTCGAAAAGGTGTTCAAAAGGTTACTAAGTTATTAAGAACATATGCATGCATTAAAATTGTGATAATGCTACAGAACCAATCAAACTTTTTATTTTACATCTATTTGGTTCCTTAATTTTTTTATTTGCTGTCTAGAGGCTTAATGTTTATTTAACAAATAATCAATATGATGCCATTTTGCTGAATTGTGTAAAGACCACGTTGGGTTTGTGTTGTATTCCGTGTGTGTGTGTGTATGTGTGTGTGTATATATATATATATATATATATATATACACACACACACAATATAGAGATTCACATATATGACCTTAGACTATACAATATTACAATAAAAGAAAACAAGTTACAATATTTAACACTCTTCGTCAGTTTGAGCAGGAGGTTCTTGAATGCTTAAACTCTTCTGAAACTTGAAATATAACTATGTATGAAGTCTTTTTGTAAAAGTATAGGCAAATTCATGAGCGGACGAAACATGTAACACATGCACGCCCAAAAGCAACCACATGTTTGGTTCAATTGTAGTACTGGTTAGAAGCTAAGTAAATTGCAGTAACATTGTTACATAACACAATCGAACGAGTATAGGACACGATAACTTGAGTAAGAGGTTGTGAACCCAGGCGTGTCCAACAACAACATTGGCTACCCATGTACTAAGCTTCAGTGCTTGACCGAGTGACTATGTGTTGACGCCTGAAGGACCAAGAGACATGATTATCACCAAGATAAACACAAAACCAAAAGTATATTGGTGTGTTTGATGACAACCAGCCCAATCAACATCAAAGTAAGAGACCAAATGATGAACATATGACAAAGGTATAAAAAGACCATGCAACAAAGTACCATGTAGAAAATATGGCAGACGTTGCTCATGCATAAAGACATAAATTTGTTGGATTGCATAAGAATTATTAGTGTGCATGAAAGTCAGATATTTTAGGGCTTTTGAAAGGCTTTAATACAGGGAAGGGTCAGCCACATGCTTACCATCAGAAGAGAGCTTGGGCTTGGAGTCTATAATGAGTTTTCTAAGTAGACATATCAACACGAGAATGAATCCATTTTGCAAAGGCGATCCGAGATAGGAAGAGTCTCTTAACAAATCCGGAAGCAGCAATCCCAAAAAAGAAGGAAAGTGAGCCTAAGGCTATAATAGAGAAATTGGATGACAGTCAAGTAATTATTAATGTGATTAATGATGGTGTGAATGTAGTAAGAATGATATCATCTATGTATAAAATAAGATAGATAGTGTTGGAGTTATGATGATTGGTGAAAAATAGCTATCAGAAAGACTGCTACGAAATCTGATAGATGTGATGTAGATAGCAAAATACTGATATCAGGCACAAAGGGCTTGCTTGAGGCCCTAAAGGCCTTGTGAAGCCGACAGACATGATCCAAATGGTTTGGATGAACATACCCAAGTAGTTTTTTATATCAACCTCCTTAGAGAGATCGCCATATAGGAATGTATTTTTTTACACCAAGATGATGTATGTGCCATTTTCGAGAAATAACAATGTTGAGCATAGTACAAATAGTGGCTGGTTTGATGATAGGACTAAAAATGTCATCAAAGTCTAAGCCATACTATTGGGAGAAACCTTAAGCAACTAATTGGGCTTTGTAGTGGTCAATTTTACCATGCTGACTATCAAATTTATATCAATATAGCCATCGATACCCAACTATGTTTGCATATGGAGGGCAACAAATATTATCCCATCTGTAATTAGAAACAAAAGTATACATCTCAGTGTCCATGACAACTTTACAATTAGGATCACACCGGGATAGTGTAGTTAATTGAGGAACGGGAGAGATATCAGATCTAGTAGAGAGATTGAGGACCTGTCACAGTTTTAACGAACCTCTTTGAGATCAAGTGGTCATGGGATAACCATGAGAACCGGAAGAGGCAGGGGGCTTGGTTTGGGTTATTGATGTAGGAAAAGTCGAGGCTTCGATGGAACAAACCGAGGTAGGGGTTGTGTGGCAGGAGAAACATTAACCATGGAAGACATGATAACAGGGGTGTCATCTAAAATGAAATAGTCATACTAAGAGGTGGTTGGAGTAGTATGAAAGTATGAGAAAGGAAAGTGATATTCATCAAAGAAGACATGTCAGGAGATGTGAACACAATGTGTTACAAGGTCAAGGATATGATATCCCCTATGATTAGGGGAGGGTCCAATGTATACACAAGCAGTCAAGCATGCAAAAAGTTTGTGTGTATCAATGGATGAAGTATTTAGATAGCATACCATCCAAAGACTCTAGGATTATCATAAGTCGGAAAGAAGCCAAATAAAACCTCAAACAGGGTTTTATAAGAAATGGTGATAGTATGGAGAAGGTTGAGAGTGTGAACAGCACTAAGAAGAGCTTCCACCCAAAATATAGGGGGAAGAGAGGCTTGAAAATTATAGGTACTTAGGATGTTATTTATCGTATGAATAAAGCGTTCGACTTTTCAATTTTGTTAATTTATAGACAAGAGAATCAATTTTTATACCACTAGAATTAAGGTAAATTAATAGGGGTTGTTTATTAAACTCGCGTCCATTATCACATTGGAAAAGTTGAATGTTAGTTTTGAATTGCCTTTCGACATAATATCTAAAGTTGCAAAAAATAATATATATATCCGATTTTTCACGTAAAGGGAACACCTAAAAAGAGAGAAAATCATCCAAAAATAAGATGCAATATTTGAAACTAATAGGGGATGTCCATAAGTCAGAATGAAGTAGTTCAAACACACAAGAAGTTCTAGTAGTAGATAAAGTAAAAGGAAGATGATAATGTTTTCTGATTTGACAAATATGATATGTTTATTTAAAGTGCTAGAAATAAAACAACGAGACTAAAATTTTTGAAAAACAGAAGACCTTGGATGTCCTAACCGACAATGCCAAATAAGGAGAGACATTGTCGCTTAAACAATGCTCAAGAGTAAGGATGTGGAAGGAGGAAGAATCAGGTACATGTCACCAACATTGTAGCATCGTTTAACTCCAACCTGATCTAAGATTCGTAATAGAGAAACCATATTATTAGAAACACTAACATATTTTTTGACAAATTTGTTTTGAGAGTAAGGAAAGACAGTGTGCTCAACGTTACTAACCAAAAGAACCATGCCATTACCAACCATTGTAGATTTAGAATTAGATGATGTTAAGGAAAACTTGTTACCTTGGTTGAAGGATATGTGTAAGCTTGCACCAGAGTCCATATAGTAATTTTTTCTTGTAGAGGTTGAATTGACATGGCCTGAGGTGAGATTCGTAAACTGTGATATAGCTTTTCGAGTAGCAATGTTTCCATAAAATGAAGGTCGAGATGTTGCGGAGCCGGTATAGCAGGTCAAGAAGTATCATGTATGAGTTGCTCAAAGTAGGTTGTATAATTCTGGAGAGGAGCGAGAAGCTGGGGCTGTTGGAAGCCCGGTCTAGCAAGTGCAGCGACTGGAAGTGCTGTTGTCAGCCGACAAGAAACTGTGCCGGCTGGTAGGCCACCGACGGAGGCTGTCCAGGTAGCCAAGACCGGCAGATAGGGTTGTCAGAAATCATTTGGAGTGGCTGGTGGCTCACATATTGACCGAATTAAGCTTTTTTTGTTTCCAAGAATGCCTCTGCATTGTTGTTTATATCCACTCGGAGTACCCACAAAAGAGTTAGAAGCGGAATAACCACTAGGATTACCCGCCCCATTGGAAGAACTTTTAGCATTATTACAATTTGTTATTCCACCTACTTTTCGATTTCCCATATAATTCAAGGAGGATTAGAGGGAGGTACCCCTAGATAACAGGAGTTCAATTTTTGATTTGAAGCTTTCCTCACGAGACTCATGCAACAAAAGCATATTCTTTTCTTCTAGGAACAATGGAAAGGGCTTAGTGTTGGAGATAAGATCCACGATATCGTGATACGACGAAAGCAGAGATGTTAGAGGATTTGCGTGAAAAGTCCAACTTCATTTATCGGGGAATCGTCACCAGATAACGCATCAACCAAACTCTTGACCACGTAACAAAATTCAATGATGGAATTAATGACGCTCTTCGTGTTCTCTAAACTGATTGATGTTACAACATTCTTAATATTTTGTTGTCCAAGAAAAATTCGTCAAGTTTATCTCATAAGTCATTTGCAGTGCAGTTATCACTAGATGTTATTTGAAGTACATTGTTTCACACGTAGAATAGAATGAAGATTTACATGTGAATCAATGGAATCCTAATCTTCATCATATTCCCCAATATGTTTTGATTTGCCATTAATGTGGCCAAGAACCTTTGCACATTTACAAATATCAAAGAAAATTTGTCTCTATAGTTTGTACTTGGCTCCATCGACCGTAAATTTAAAGCTAAATTGAGTGTGCACATTAGCCATTGCATAGACTAGTTGATAAGATGTCAGAGTATTGGTGGAGGTGGAGCCGGGAGTAGTCATGATGACGTAATGTGAAATACAAAACAATAAGAGAAGCACAAGCAGAGAAAATGCTAATATAGCTTACCGAAGGAGAAGAGATCTTAGATATGATACCACTCAAACTCTAGAGCAGCAACTGGAGGGTGGAGGCGATAAGACAGCGGTAGAAGACGAGAAGAGTTGCAAATATGATAGTTATAATTAACAACATAATAGCAATAGATTGGTGATGGATCAATGACGGATCTGCGGCGGATACGCGATGGATCAACAACGAATTAGTGAGGGAAAATGGCGGCAGAATACATATGCGTTAGTCTGAGATGGCTGCTGGAAAAAAGAGGGATGCCGACGATGAAACCAGTTGAAACACTAGACTCTGTGGCTCGATACTATGTTGAATCGGGTAAATACCCGGTAAGCTTTCCCTTTTATTTCATTGCAATATATAGAACAAAATTTACATATGAAACTGTAAACTATATAAGATTACAATAAAAAGGAAACAAGTTACAGTATAAAATAAATTTGTAAATGACTAATGAACAACATATAAGCGTAAAACATTAATGCTTAAAATGCATTTTAAATATATAACAAATAATCAAACATCTTAATAAAATAAATGCATGGAATATAAATTAAAATATTCAATTCTTTATTCTTGCTCAAATATTATTATTTGGTTTAGAATTATCCAGGTACGGTTTTGAAAAATAATCAAATTTCTAGATATGGTTTTGAAAAATATAAAATTTCTAGATATATGGGTGTATATCTCAATTGGACATACTTGAATTCTTTTATCGATGCAGCTGACCTACATACAAATATTCTTTATTACGACCATTTCCTCATGTCTATATATAAACAAGCTTCTTCATCTTCTAACAAGACTTGCTTTCTTTTCTCTTTCAATGTCTAGGGTTTATCCTCAAACACTTTCGCCTTCTTCTCCTTCATCATATACGAGTTCAGAGCTTGAGTCCTTTACAATATGGATGAAATCTTTGGTTTTCAACACTCATGGATGCACCGTATACAGTTCAAAAGGAGAAATCATTTATAGAGTTGATAATTACGACAATAAATGTGGCCAAGAAGTTTACTTGATGGATATTCGAGGCAAAATTCTGTATTCCGTACGACAAAAGGTGCATATTCACTCGAGATTTACTTAGATATTATAATTTTTGTTATCATAAGACAATATTTATTAACATGATTGCTAATTTGTGGGTGCAGAAGTTACGATTATATGCATGTTGGGATGGATATAAATGGGATGATTGTAGTTCGAGTAAACAACTATGGTTCCAGACAAAACATCGAAGCATTTGTGTGAATTCGTGTGACCAAAAAGCAAGAGGGTGTGCATACAGGATTGTTAGAACGAATAGGAAATCAGGGTTCAAGATTGTTGATGAAGATCAAGAAGGTGCTCTGGTAGCAGAGATTAAACAAAAAGAAACGACAACAGGAATTAATTTTGGAGAAGATGTATTTACATTGATTGTACAACCTCATATCGACCATTCGTTAATCATGGCAATTGTCATGGTCTATGGGTTGATAGATAGTTAAATTTGAAAATAAATATAAAAATTTTTGTTCAAGCTGATTGTAGATAGTATGTAAGGCATTCATGCATATATCTCGTAAATCATCAACCAAATTTTATTTGCATTGTAATCTTTTGATTTTATTTCGTATTAAATTCAATCAATTTGTTGAACTCGGAAGATTCTGTTGGACATGAGATATGTGGAGAAAGAAATTTTCTACGATTAATTAATCAATCATAATTAAGGGTTGATAATCGAAACCTAACTCTTGAGAAGTTACAAAATCTTATTTATCTTTATACTCTTTTAGTTCTTAACATATTATAATATAAGTAATTTATAATGTTACTTTGGGGTGTTTGGGATTGCTTATTTAAAAAACTTGTGTTTCTTATTATAAGTGTTTTATTAGTTTATTTGATGTCATATTAGAGTTCAAAAAAATGTTTGGTTTAGCTTATCTAGTATGAAAACATAATAAATTGATAAGTTATTTACCGTGTTTGACAAATGATGTTATGTATGTAATGAGAAAAAAAACTTATCAAAAACTCCTAAAATAAGTCAATAAATAAGCAAAGAAATTATAATAAAAAACTAATTATTTAAATCAATAATAACTTATGAAATCTTTCGATCCGAACATTTAAAATTTCTTATTCTTGGTGTCAAACCACCGAAACACCTCCTTAGCAGTTAAATTCCAAGAACTAAAATTAATGTCTATTTTCAGTCAAATTCCAATAATTAAAATGGAAACAAATCTTTAAACTCAAATTTAATAGAACAAATTGTTTTTTACGTGAAATTAGTTTAAATTGTCAATCTTGGGTTGTGTTGTTTTTTTATAATTAAATCGTAATACATTTTACTTTTAAAACAATTAAAAAAACAAATAACTCTAATTTTAAAACAGAATTAATTAATTGAAAGTGGACATTATTAATATTTGAATACCCTACCTGCTACACTCAAAGTGAGACCAACCTCACAAGCAGTGGATACAATCATCATCACCTCAATTTCCCATAGAATTTCGAGATCAATTTACGGTTGTATAAATTTATTGTTTCTTAATGAATATTTTAAGTTTTATATATTGATCGGTTTTATATCATAATTTTTACTCAAATATTTTTACCTTTTCCATCCATTATATCATAATTTTCACTTATTTGTTTTACATTTTTCTACGTTGGTTGAGCATTTTCTTTTCCAAAGACACAGGCATGCCATTTGCCACATCAATAATAATGATATCTAACCACCTTGAACTAGATAAAAAGCTAAACATGTGAAATTAACAAGTTGTATAAAAATTATGGTTGTAGATTTTTTGAAGTAAACCGTAAAAATACAAACTTAAAATTGTGTTGCAAGTTTTACTCTAAGATAGCTTGAAAAATTGATAACAGATAAAAATGCAAAAATAAAAAATTAAATGAAAGTTATGAAGTAAAACCAACTAATAAAACAAAAAAATAAATCGTCAAAAGATATCAAATTTATAGGTTTTTGTCATATTATTTCTTTTTTTAACACGGGATAACAAGAATGTGTGCCATTTTATATTTAAATTATTTTTGTCGAGCAAGTTTATTTGATAAGTTACTTTAGTCAGCTCAATCAACCTAATAAGACTCTTAAACTGTTTTAAGTCAAATTTTGTTGGAATTAATCAAGGTTGACCGTATCAACTTCAAGGTCAAAATTAAATGGCATGAATACCGTTATGACATCCATATTTTCATTAGATAGAGAAATTATTATTATTATTATAAAAATTGTTACAAAATTCTTGGTTTTCGGCGACAAAAAATTAGCGACGCTATATATGGAGCTGCTGCACATAAACTACCTTAAAATTTTATTAGATTATTTTGGAATTTTAACCTTTTAGCGACAATATATCATCGTTAGGCTACAGGGAGTAGTCCTCGCCAAGAGGGTCGCCAAGCCTCTTGGCGAGTTGCCTCTTCTCGCCAACACCACTTCAGCTCTTCTCGCCAACCACCATCGCCAAGCCGTTGGCGAGATGCCAACCATCTTCACTCGTCGGTTTTGTCTCCAACAGCAAAAAAAACAGCCCTTTTCTTTTCCTTGGTCATTGGCCACCACTACCTACAAAATGGCCAAGGGCTGCCAACCCACAAAAACTCCTTGGCCATTCGTTGGCCATTGGGCCACCACTCCGTGTAGTTTTAGAGGTTAGGTGCTGACCACCCATAACTATTGATCAATAAATTTAGAGCACCTACAGTAAACACCCGCCGCTAAAAGGCAAGGGTGTCATCCCTCCCATCTCAAGTCATGTGTCTCTCTCACATCATTTTTTTTCTCTTCTCACTCCATCCAACAACCTTCTTTCAAAGATGAATCTGTTACACTCAAGGAATACTTTATTGGTGACTTATTATACTTTGTGCAATAAGATGTGTATATGTAGTTGGGTTACGATCAAAAGAGGAAATGATGCTCGGGATGACCATACTTCATCAGCTTCAAGATAGGCGAGACCAGGTAGGCGGGGTGGTGTTCCCACCGGTACCAAATGTTAGGATTAAGAGGACTTCGAAAAACTCAAACACAATAATAATATACGAAGATTAAACAAGAACACAATGATATAAAGCGGTTCACTTGATCTGAATAATCAAACTACGTCAACTGTCAAACTCAACAGAGATTTTATTGAGAATTAATAATACAAACACTTTTTGTGTTTATTTGTTAGGGTTAATCATAAAGGGAAATTTATTTATAGCACACATTTGACCTAATTTTTTCTGGATTGGGATTCATGGGCCTGTGACATCATCAACATAAGTTGGCCAATGATCTTACATAACAAATTCCCCCCCCCCCCCCCAGTTAGCAGGCCAAATTGCAGCTCAAACTTTGAAGCTGCTCCTGATCACCAAAGGATGAATCATGAAGAATACCAAGCCCAAATATTGAGCCTTGCAACTCACAATTATGCTTCGATGTTTGGCTTTGTTTCAATCTTTAGACTTCGTTTCTCTACTTCGTCTGAATCTCCTCTTCCTAACTGTGCTTGTAATTTCGTCTACAGCTTCACTTTTCTTCATTCTTGCAAGAACTACCCAAACTCCGAAATTCTGAATTTTGATGTTGATCTTGATAAATGCGTTGGCCTCTAAATAAGGTCATGGGAAGATCAGACTCCACAACTTAACAATTTACCACTTGTAGGCTGATCCTCCAATCTGCTACCATCCAAGCTTTATAAACCCCCATCTCTCTCTAGTCTATGCTTTCACTTATGTTTTTGGACGCCAGTTGAATCCATACATAACTTCAACTTATATGTGATCACTGCTTTGGTAAACATGTCTGCTAGATTTTTGTACCAATGATCGTTTTCAAGTTCAGAGTACCATTACTTATCAATTCTCGGATAATGTGGTACCTCATCTTGATGTGTTTCGTTCTATCATGAAACATCATATATGTCATCACTGCTTTGGTAAACATGTCTGCTAGATTTTTGTACCAAGGATATATTTGCACTTGTTCATTGTGCTTTATTTATTGTAAGTTTCTTACACACTTACTTTCTTGTTTGCTTAGTGTAAAATTTTCACATTTTATCTCATCAAGCCTAACCATTCAAAAATTACGTTCCACATTTATAAGACTTAATCACCCAAAAATGTTGACACGATACCCTTAAAAATTGATAAGAATTAATACATATAATTTTTTCATATATATTACCATATTTGAATATTTTGTTACATACTTATCACTTTTTATAACATATGAATTTATATATATATATATATATATATATATATATATATATATATATATATATATATATATATATATATATATATATAATTTTCTTACTTATAGCTATAATTAATCAACTTAAATATAATATATATATATATATATATATATATATATATATATATATATATATATATATATGAATTAATATAATATCTTAATACAAAATATTATTAAATTTTTTTGCATGTAGCCATTTATCTACATTACAACCAAGTCATTTATATACTATTTTGCTCCGTGGTAGGTATATCATCAATTTTAGTGCAATTTGTACACATAGGCACTAGCAATTTGAAGTGCAAGTCCCGACGCTTTCCCACAGAGAATATTTTGTTATATTTTAGACATTTTTCTACTAACAGTTAACCGTACATTGTTCAAAATAGGCATCACCATTAGGCTGAAGGATATGCTCTATGTTTTTTAGGCGTGAATCAACAAAACCATCCCACACCATAGTGGATGTGCTCCACGCTGTAACAACGAGAGGAAGAAGGAGAGAGGAGAGAGAGAAAGAAGCAGAAGAGGAGAGAGATAGAGAGGAAGGCGCGTTGCTGGCCGTCGCTCCAGCCACGGCCAACCATGGCCGCATGCTCCATGCCACCCAGGGGCGGTGTTCCACGGCTTGGCAACCTGCCACGTTAGTCCCCACTGCTGTGCCGTGGTATACATACCGGATAGCCTTAGTAGTCAGGTATCTGTTCTTGTATTCTTTTACCATTTTTCATGTCGTTAGCTTTTCCTTGGCCTTTTATATTATTATAATAAAAATTTCTTTCGTTCTAAAAATAATCTATTCATTTCTTATATGGACTCGAGTATTTTCTAACTTGAATGCTTATCAAATTCTTAATATTTGAATAATAAGTTAGTTTTTTTTTTTAAATAAAATGTCATATATCAATCAAATACTTTTATCTATAGGATAAATCATAATTGTTTAGAAACCAAAAGAATACTTACAGATTGGAAACCATTCGTAATCAACTATGTCATACCTAATTAGTTTGTTTGTTGGAAACTTATCTATACCTTACAATCTAATGATTTTATAATGTATTTATAATATAATAGTCTCACTCAAGTCTCAAAGTAATATATATATATATATATATATATATATATATATATATATATATATATATATATATATATATATATATATATATATATATATATATATATAGAGAGAGAGAGAGAGAGAGAGAGAGAGAGAGAGAATGGCTCAAATAAAAATCACTAAAAGGTTGAGAACGGTTAAAACCACTCATTGAAAGTTTAATAATGTCATATTTTTAACACTTGTTTTTTATCAAAATAAAATTACCATACACATAAAAATATAGAATTATCCTTCATTTGCTATTAGGTATCAATATTTATGTGCTTTAAAGAAAAAATATTTTACATCATATATTTCAAAGTTTAATAACTAGAAATTTTTGTTAAATTGTGAATATTGTAAAACGTGTTTAAAAGTAAAAAAATTTATTAAGTTTGATATATTTTAATATTATATATATATATATATATATATATATATATATATATATATATATATATATATATATATATATATATATATAGAGAGAGAGAGAGAGAGAAATAGAGAGAAGGATGTTCAAATGAGAACAATTATTGAATTGAGAACGCGAGAACAAATCTGGACCACACAATTTTAAAAAATGCCCCCTATCCGCCCCCTTAAGTCATCTGACCGAGTCAGATTTAGAAGCGTATATTTTTTCAAAATGGTCAGCTCCCTTCTAATCTCTCATCTACCCATACGTAAACATAGAGCTTTAAGGCCTCCCCTCCCCCTCCCCTCCCTTTGCTGACACAGTGAGAGGCAGAATAGTTGTCGCCGGCGATTGTATTCAACGGCACTTTCTTCATCGTCGTCAGCGCTGTAACCATCGGCCTTTCCCTTCAATATCAGGTAAATATTTTGCTTTGCTTATTTCTAAACAATTACTGAAACTATCGGAATGTTTGACAAGTTTGAACTATTTTTTCAATATTTGAGTGAAATTTATTGTTGAAAATGTAAAATTTGTTATTAATTTTTGTTGAGTATTTGAATTTTGTTGCTGGAAATCTGTAATTTGTTGCTGAAATTCTGTAATTAATGCCATTTCTTGTAGAAAATGTTTAATTTCTTGTCGAAACTCTGAAACTTGCTGAATTTGGTAAACTTTAGAGGTGCACATAAGCTGAAGAAGAAGGATGCACATAAGTTGTTCGATGAAATGTCTTAACTAGAATTTCTTCAATCACATGTGATAAGTTTTTCTTCAATCACATGTGAATATGCTCAAATAGAATTTTTATTTTTATTTTTAATAAAATTTCTTATTATATGTATTCAATCACATGTGATTAAAACATGTTATTCATATGTAAATATGTGCTTAATGAATTTTTTATTTTTAAATAATTTTTCTTATTATATGTATTTCATCACATGTGATTATAATTGTTGATCATATATGATTAAGCTATTTATATGTGATAAAACCCTGTTATTCACATGTGATTAAAACCTTTTATTTAATCACATGTGATTATAATTGTTGATCATATATGAATATGCACATAACGAATTTTTTATTTCTTAATAATTTATTCACATATGATTAAAACCTGTTGCTCGCATGTAATTAGACCATGCTATTCACATGTGATTAGAACTTGTTATTCGCATGTGAATATGCTCAAATAGAATTTTTTTTTATTTTTTTATTAATTTTTCTTGTTATATGTATTCAATCACATGTGATTAAAACATGTTATTCATATGTAAATATGTACATAACGAATTTTTTATTTTTAAATAATTTTTCTTATTATATGTATTTAATTTACATGTATAAAACCCTATTATTCACATGTGATTAAAACCTTGTTATTCACATATAATTAAGTTATCCACACGTGATTAAACCTTGTTATTCGCATATAATTAAGTTATTCACATGTGATTATAACATGTTATTCATATGTAAATATATACTTAACAAATTTTTTATTTTTAAATAAGTTTTTCTATCATATGTATTTAATCACATGCGATTAAACATTGTTATTCACATATGATTAAACAATTCACATGTGATTAAACCTTATTATTCGTATGTGATAAAAACCTATCATTCACTACTGAATATGAACATGTGAATGGTGAGGTGAGGGAAGGTTAGGATGGGGTGGAGTGGGAGTGGGTGGTAAACAAAATTTGGTGGTAAACTTTTTTGTTTTGGTAGGGGAAGGAGTAGGGTAGGCTAGGGTGGGTGTGGTGAAGTGGGGGTGGGTCGTAATAAAATTTAAAAAAAAAGACTTTTTGGTGGGAGGGGGTAGGGTAATGTGTGTGATGGTAGGTGGGGCAGAGCGAGAGTATGTGGTAAAAATATTAAAAAAAATTTGTGGGCTGGGAGGTATGGTAGGGTGGGCTGGGTGCGTGTTGGTAGGTGGGTGGAGCGGGAGTAGATGGTAAAAAAATAATTTTTTGGTGGGGAGGGGTAGGGTAGGGTAGGGTGGAGCGGGAGTGGTTGGTAAAAAAATTAAAATTATTTTGGTGGGGGGTGAGGGGTGGGGTAGGGTGGGTTAGGGTGGGAGGATAGGGTGGGTGGATGGGTAGGGTAAGGTGGGGTGGATAGAGTAGGGGTGGGGTGGAGCAGGAGTGGGAGGTAAAAAAATAAATTTTTTGTGGGGGGTGTTAGGGTAGGGTGGGGGTGGGATGGGTAGGGTAGGGTGAGGTGGGTGGTGGAACGGGAGTGGGTGGTAAAAAAAATTGTAGGGGTAGGGTAGGGTGGGGTGGGTAGGGTGCGGTGTGGTAGGGTGGGTGCTGGTGGGATGGGTAAGGTGGGTGCTGGTGGGTGTGGTGGAGCGGTGTAGGAGGTAAAAGAAAATTGTTATGGTAAATTTTTTATTTGTTGGACGGGGGTAGGGTAGGTGGGGTGGGTGCTGGTGGGTAGGGTGGAGCGGGTGTAGGTGGTAAAAAAAATTTATGATATTTTTTTTGGTGGACGGGGGAGGGGTAGGGTGGGATTGGGTCGGGGTGGGTACTAATGGGGTGGAGCGGGAGTGAGTGGGGTAAGATGGGTTGGTGGTGGATATGGGAAGTGGTGGTGGAGATAGAAGAGATTGGTGGTGGTTATGGTGGAGGGGGCGGATGGGGGCCATTTATAAAATTGTGTAGCTTATATTTATTCTGATATTCTCGATTTCTATAATTGTTCTCATTAGAAGCTATATATATATATATATATATATATATATATATATATATATATATATATATATATATATATATTAGGTTTCATTAAAAATGACAAGGATATTGAGATCACCAGATTAAATATTGACCACATATTTTTCTCATGTTGTTCTAGTATTCAAACGTCACTGGCATGTCAACGTTTTAGCGACGGGATGGGTACATTATTATTTATATATGATTGACACATTCCTTACCATCTGTACCACCTTTATCAGCACTACCACCACCGCCGCCGCCACTTTCACCACCGCCACTGCCACCGCGTATTTTAACTCCACCACCACCGCCGCGACTGCCGCCACAAATGACCTTTTTATGATTTATTATGAATTCTACAAAACGTAGCAACAAGTTGTCTGATACAACTTTGACTGTACTCGACAATTCATGTCATTAACATTTTTAAACTTAACATCAAGTTAAAAGGTCTGAAAAAAGATGAAACTAGACTCTCATATGCTTTTAGTGGTTTTGGCATTGCCTTCATATAAATTTTCTATAACTTTATATGGTTTTTTCAAAAGAGTGCCAAAAAGCATAAATTTTCAATCTTTATTCTAGTATTATGTTTTCTTTTAGTCTTTCCAACCTATGAAGTCATAAAGCTTGTAGCTTTAGTATCTAGGTTCTTATTACTAGGGGTGCAAACGAGCCGAGCCGAGTTCGAGCCTGACCAAGCTCGGCTTGGGCTCGTTAAGAAATATATAGGGCTCGGCTCGGGCTCGGCTCGTTACGAGCTTTATGGACCTAAGCTCGGCTCGGGCTCGTTAAGAAATATACAGGATCGGCTCGGGCTCGGCTCGTTTAATTCTTAACAAGCCTAAACGAGCTTAAGCTCGACTCGAGCTCGTTAACAAGCTTTTGTTAACGAGCTCGAGTCGAGCTTAAGCTCGTTTAGGCTTGTTAAGAATTAAACGAGCCGAGCCCGAGCGGAGCCTGTATATTTCTTAACGAGCCCGAGCCGAGCTTAGGTCCATAAAGCTCGTAACGAGCCGAGCCCGAGCCGAGCCCTATATATTTCTTACGTTATATATATATATATATATATATATATATATATATATATATATATATATATATATATATATATATATATATATATATATATATATATATATATATATATATATATATATATATATATATATATATATATATATATATATATATATATATATATATATATATATATATATATAGGCTCGTTTAGGGCTCACGAGCCTAATCGAGCTTGGTGACAGAGGCTCGGCTCGGGCTCGTTTAAAATCGGTCTCGAGCCGAGCTTTTATCGAGCCGGTCCCGGGTAGCTCACGAGCCGGCTCGGCTCATTTGCACCCCTACTTATTACATTAAGTTATCAATAAAATTACAAGTTATGACTTATGACTTAGGGTAAGGATTGTGTATACTTGTTCTTGCACACAACATACAAATCACACTTTGCTAAATACCCATATCAACTTCTTTATTCTCATACCCTTTTATACATCTACATATATTCTCATACATCCAATTATACACTTATTTACTTCTTTAAATTATGTACTTTATGTTAAGTTTTCATAGTTATTATGACTTGAGCTTTCTAGAAACATAAGGCGTAATTCTATGTGAAATTCTAGATTAAGACATTTTGACCGTTGTCTTATGTTTTGGACATAACTCCTAAACAACAACTCCAAATGAGATGATTCAGGTTTCCGTGAAAACTAGACAAAAATCTGCTATGACTTTTATCTTCAGTAAAACTCTCTATTTCGGTCCTTATTTTTCCTTATTTTGCCTGCAAAGAACAAGACAAATTGTTGTATGAGTTTTTTGTGTATTCATCTTAACTTTTCATTAAGTCATTATTATTTGTTTCTTTTTTCTAACATCAGGTATACATGTGTGGATCTTTATGTATATTATTAAGTACTTAATTCCTTTATGATCACTCACATACACAACCCTTGTTACTTGATCCTTTTTCTCACAAGAAATCACAAACATAAGAAATTCCCTAGTTACGGTTTATAGCACAAACATACATTATTAGGATACATGCTAAAAAAAGGTTCTAAAACACCAAAAAGGGCGGCTAAGGGTTGTCGGTGTGACAGGCTCACAACCACCACACCCGTAGTGGTTTGTGGTGTCTCATGGCGGAGGAAAAAAAACAAGAAAATAAGACGACAATACAAACCTTTGAGAAAACAATTCTTTCTTGCTTCCGCCTCATGTTCTACAGCCCTCAAAACTTCAAAACTCAGGTTTGATATATTCATTCTCGTTGCTTCCTTTATCCTACTTATTCTCTTCTTTTTCTTGGCACAAACCTTTATTGTTCTTACTTGTTTCCAAAGCATGAATTTTGTGTGTGCTACATGCTTATATGTTACAGGATAGTTGAGAGGCGAAGGGGAGTGTTATTGTCCTCGAAATCCGTGAACCACAACTAAAAATAGAAGTCTCGATCTTGAATTCCTCAGCCCAAGTAGAAAACATGCACGAGTCTTAAAAATTACAACTTTAGTCCCTCTATTATGCCCTAATGTAATTATTTACCCCATGCACAATATAGTCTTACCAATTAAGTTTATCTTATTGACAACCTTGGCCCCTTAACTATATTATAACCCTTACATATATGTTTCAATCAACTATTAATATTAATTTTATCGTATTTCTTTTATTTTTTATGATTTATAATAAACTATATTATTATTTTTCCATAAATATAATTAAAATAAATAATTAATCAATTATATTAATAAATAAATAAAAACGGGGGTTACAGAACAATTCTTGAACAAACATTTCGTTAACGACAAGAATGCCAAACGCCATCATTCAACATGAAATAAGCTTAACATAAACTTTCTGGTCCTCCCTCTAGCACACGGGGATCGACCCGACGTACTGGGGATGAATCATAGAGGTCATTTTAGCTTGTTGTATCGGAGTGGTTCATCGTCAAAAGAACAACAATGGCTTGAACATGGTATGGGTAGGAGTCAAGTGGAACATAGAATTGTTTTTAGTCAAATTGACATAGAATTGTTTATTAACAAGTTTGTGGGTATGTGGTTTTTGCATTTCGTTCAATAAGGGGAACACGAGACCTATAAAGAAAGGGGAGTACAGATAAATGTTTTTTAGATTTTGACGCATTACTAGGATTCATTCTTTTCCTCTCCACAGATACCAAGATCTATCCTTAGATAGACGCACTAGAACGTTGAACAGGAAAATTGATATTGGCTTGTTCATGAGGCTAGTTCAGGAATTAAGGCTGACACAATCACATGCAACACACGATCGTGGAACATAATACGGATTTCGGGATACAATCACATGCGACGTACATCTGTGAATCGTAATTTAGGTGGATTTTTTTCTTTTTTTGTTTTATTTATGCTTTATTTTTTATATCTGTTCATTTAATTAAGTTATACTCGTTTCTTTATTTTTTGTTTTTTCAAATTTATTCCATTTTTAGTGTGTTCTTTTTTATTTAGATCATAACATTTTATGTAAAAAAAATTTGGAACATAATATTCTAGATCATAACATTTTGGATCATAATATTTTGCATCATATAATTTTGGATCATATTATTTTGCATCATATATTTGAGGATAATAACATCTTTCTAAACAAAACACTCTTTTATTTCATAATATTTTATTTAATTTGTTTTTTATATTGATATTTTTAATACATTTTAGATCATAACGTTGTTTATCATATCATTTTGAATCATAAATACTTTGGATCATGTTATTGTGGATCATATTTGAATTATAAATACATTGGATCATAACAAATTAAGCATCACAACGATGATGCTGAATCATATAATTTGTGGATCATATTTCAAATATAAATATTTTGAATGATAACAAATTAAACATCATAAACATGATGAATGATAGCATTTTTGGATCATTTGGATTATGTCATTGTCAATCATATTATTTTTAACATTATTTTTTTTAAAACTTGCAATCTTATAAATAAAGTTTGACATCCAAACAATGTTATTTATGAAAATTTCCTTTTTAAAGGTTTATTTTATATATATATATATATATATATATATATATATATATATATATATATATATATATATATATATATATATATATATATATATATATATATATATATATATATATATATATATATATATATATATATATATATATATATATATATATATATATATATATATATATATATATATATATATATATATATATATATATATATAGTAGACAAAGGGCAATAAGGCAGTTATGACGATGAAAGCAAGGTGACAAAAAACAAGATGATCACATGGCAAAGCAAGTTGAGAATTGCACCAACCCAAAAGTTTGAGACCAATATTGTTTTCGAACCATGGTCCATGTTGTGTTGGTTTAGGTGGGGTGGGGTGCAAGGTTTGCTAAGGACCTAAGGTTCTTAATTATTCCCACATGGCTGTTTCTAACTGCCCACTCAAGTGGCTATACTAATTTTCGAAAAGAGATGTAAACAAACTTAGATGTTTTTATATAGATTCATTCAAAACTTTAACGTTTATTCTGGGCTAAAATACATTTTGGTTGGCCTTTGGCAAGTTATATTGAGAAGTTTTCATGAATTTGGTGATGATGGAAATGCAGCTGTGACATCAAAAGGAACATTTTTTAGGTTAAATTGATTAATGTTAACTTTAAGTGTTATTGCTAAATCTATAAGTCTTACATGATTAAAAGTTTTAGTAAGCAAAATACTGTTTTTAGCTTATCTCTAAAGAGAAGTCAACCTAAATCGCCTCTCTAGTTAGCTCGTATCTTTAATTTTGTATCTTCTTATATCTGCGACCAATAATATGACACATAATCAACAATTCACACGATGTGGCAACGTGTTACACCTCTAAAAAACTACACTCATGAAGCATAAAATAAGATAAATCTAGAAAAAGACAACAGTCATCCGTACTTCCCGGTTGTCAACGTAACACATTTAGGACCCAAATGTCAAAAGTTTTAATCTAATTTACTCTATAAAAAGTTAGAATAATTAGTTTAGGCCAGCTAAGAGTCATAATTAAATCTAATATTATAGTTAAAAGGTGTTTTAGAACAAATTAAACATATAAAACAAAAGGTGAATTCAGTATTGGGGCAAATGGGAAACTATGTGCAGCCAGCAAGTAGTTTAAGCACAATTTGGAATGCTAAATCATCATTTAGTGAAATTATGAATCATTATCCAATTAACTGATGTAAAAAACTTCAAAATATTATTATTAGGACAAGCTAATGGGATTTGAAAAATCAAAAAGAAATACATATATGAAAATTATGGATCGTCATTGTTCTTATCTAAATCGAAAAGGTTTAAAGTAAAAAAAATGTGTCAAATTGCGGATAAATAATTCATAAATATAGATTATTAAAGTTTACTTTTTTATTAACAACTAGTTTATGGTAAAAGAAAAAGACCATATGGTTTGTTTCTCTTGTATTCGTACTATATTGGGAAAAAGCGTTCTTGAATATAGATTGTTTAATTTTCGTTTTAATCTAGAAGTAAAAAGAGGTAACATTAAAAGAATGAAGTCATTTGAGTAAATTGATAAGCTAAATTGTAACTAAAATAATATTTTAAAAAAAAAATATATATATATATATATATATATATATATATATCTATTATCGTGATAAACAGATTCCATAAAATGTTTATAATTCCTGTTTTTCTCAAAAGTCGTTTATAAAAGAGACTTGGGCTTGTTGCTTCTCTAATCGGGTCAACTTTGATTAACCCATCAATAATAACACTTTTCAACATACTGGACTTTAACAATATAAATAATGGATCCAATAGCGTTTATGCCATTAAATATTAGGCGTCAAAATTAAAAATATTATTAGGTATCAAGTAGTAAAACATGGGTAATTCCGTAATTTCTAGATATGCCATGAAACGTTACAACATTTACGTGTTTAACACTAAGTGTGTATTCATAATTTATTAGGATAGGAAAAAGAAAAGCTGCAAGTCTGAATCTTTTGAGACAAGCAAGGTATTTGTGGATTTGTACAACTACTTTGGCAGATAAAAAAGATTAATCCTGTAAGAGTACCATCGTTCATGCATGAAGTACAGCATCATAATGCACCAAAAGGGGGACCAAGATCTGGGCACCATGAAGTCTGCTGAACAACACAACATTCTGCCAATCATATGTTAGAGTATTACCGGTTTTAAAAAATGGTCCTTTTTATTTTTTGAACACGATATTCGAAGTAAATGTGGAAAAATTTGACACAATTCGCTAACTCGATACGAACTTGACACGAAATAAAAACATTACACGATAATGAATAAGGTTATGGTAGAAAGTTTCAACTCGAAAATGATCAATTTACTTATATACAAGTTGTTTACTTCTTTAGATAAAATCAACAGACTCAAAACTCAAACCACATATAAATAAAAAGCATTAGGTTGAGTCACTTTGTAATGTAAAAACAATTTTTCCGCCTAAGTTAAGACTTTATTTTTAGTGATTCCATTCTCTTATATACTCTATCGTTCCAATCGGCCACTCTCTCCTCCTTGTGAATGTTGTATTTCAGACAAACAATCCGGAAATTAGTATCAAACTAATTCCGAATAGTGGAAAAACCAAAGCAGACGGATCGATAAATAATATTGAGAATTATGTACCGTTTGGTCGCTAATTATTATTATATATTACCCAATTTCATACAGAATTCAGATTCGATCCTACGCGACCAGATCTGATAATAGAAAGGTAGAAGGAGATTGTCCCGTTATCGGACGAAATAAAACACGAGACAAAATATTAAAACCAACCTGAAGATCGTTAATTCTTTAGTCGTTGATACTGCACGAATTGACTCCTATCCTTAAAGGTTTTTACGGCGCTCGTTGGCTGTAAACTTTCAGCATAAAACCCCAGGATTTAATGCAGAATATCATTCGTTCCAACAGCTATGGATGAACATATAAACGCAAAGCAAATACTTGGAAACTCCAGAGAAAATCGCAGAGAGAGAGAGCAGAGAAAATTGAGGTGTAGAATAAATAAGACCCGGGAGGCCCTATTCATACTAGGAGAAAATTACAGATGTCAACGAATTTGAATTTAAAATTCAAATTCCGGATAAAACTCTGATTCAAAATTCGGATCTGATAATCTCATCTGAATTCAAATCGAATAGTTATCCGTATTTTCGTATCTGCCGCAGCGCGTGGCGCGGCTCGGCTACCCTATGCGGCGCGCGCGTGCCTCATTATCTGATTTTCGAACCAGCTGTAGCGAGCAGCGTGGCCCGCTACCCTCCGCGGCGCGAACTCGTTGACTGGGTCGATCCAACCGATCTGACCCGAAGCTCGTTAAAAATAAAAGCTCCTCAGCGACCGCTGAGTCGTGCGAAGTGCAAAGTGTGCCTAATCGTGCCATATCGCGTCCACGGCCCAGCTCGGCAGGTGTGTGGGCTTAGCCCATCCCTTAACCCACTAAAGCCTTTGAAGGCTTAGAAAAGGAATGGGGTTATAAACCCACAAAGCATTCTTTCCCCCACCAATGTGGGATAAAAGGAAAATCATCAACTTGTGAATACCTTAAATTCCAACAATCCCCCACCAAGTTGGAGAGTTTCCTTTCATTCAGACAAATGACGTCACCTGGGTGTCACGAAGATTAAACCCAAGTTTATGTGAATAAACAAGAAGAGACCGATTCAATGGTATCCTTATAGGTTTATACCAGGAACATTGTGACCTCTCCGGTTTACCCCCACACATCACATGTCATCTTTGCATTCTCACTGAGCGCGAATATAGCCATGCGCTATAAATCCTTTTCATGACCCTCTAGAAGATAAACCACTAATCTTCATTTGAGGCGGCACCACCTCTAGGTCGTATAGTCAAAGTTTTACAACATCTTCGTTGCTTAGATGTCTCCCAAACTTTGTTAAGAGCTTTAGCTCAACCTCTTTCTCGGCAACGACGTACTATCCTACCTCACATGGATCTATCAGAATTGATAGTACCTTCTATCGTCAGTGACTTCGTTGTTACCCTTTAAACTTGAGAATTAGGGGCACTAATGTCAAGTTGGGTTTCCATCACTGAACGATTCTATTGTGGTTTTAGACCCATGACTCTCGTGGTAGATTGTACCAAATCTCTCGTCAGAGGTTTGGTAAGTGGATCTGCCAAGTTCATACTCGTCTTGACATAGACAACCTTGATGGTACCACTTTCAATTAGTTGTCTCACAAAGTTGTATTGCAGACCAACGTGTCTTGACCTCGCATTACTTACCGCATTATATACTTTAGATAGTGTGGCCTCACTGTCGTAGTATACGGGTATAGTTGTCATTGGAATATCCCACAACCGGATATCCAAGAGTAGATCTTTAATCTACTCTGCCTCTTTGCATGCTGTTGCAAGGGCAAAAAGCTCAGCTTCCATCGTTGAGTGAGCTATACATGTTTGTTTCTTGCTCGCCCAAGAAATAGCTCCGCCAGCTAGAGTATATATCCATCCACTTGTGGATTTAGAATCACTGATATGATCTATCCAACTGGCGTCGGAATACCCTTCTAGTATTCCTGAAGTTGACGTATATGTCAACTCAAAAGTACTTGTCCTCTTTAGGTAACCCGGTACTCTTCCAACTCCCTTCCAGTGCTTTGTCCCTGGATTGACAGTATACTGACTTAGTTTGCTTACAGCGAAAGCAATGTCAGGTCGAGTGCAATGCATGGCATACATCATACTACCAATTGCACTCGCATACTCCAGTTGAGCCACCGCTTGACCGAAATTAATTTTAAGTTTCACACTTGATTCAAAAGAAGTGTTGAATTCCTTAATATTCAAGTGTTGGAACCTTTTAAGAACATTCTCAATGTAATGAGATTGACTCAAAGAAATCTCATTACCTGTTCTTTTCACCTTGATACCGAGAATGGTATCTACTTCTCCTAGATCTTTCATATTAAAGTTCGAGGATAGGTATTTCTTCGTCTCAAGAATACCTTCAATGTGAGTGCCAATGATCAACATATCATCAACATATAGACATATAATAATTGTGTATTCGGCTGTGCATTTAGAATAAACACACCTGTCAGCACTATTATGCTAAAAATCGAAAGCAGTCACAGTGGTATCAAACCTCTCATGCCACTGTTTGGGAGCCTGGTTGTGTTTCAACCCGTACAAAGATTTAATAAGTCTACACACTTTAGTTTCCTGTCTGAGTATCACAAACCCTTATGGTTGCTCCAAATAGATATCCTCCTTGAGATAACCATTTAGGAAGGCTGTCTTCACATCCATTTGATGAATGTACAGTCCTTTCAAAGCTAATATTGCTATTAGAGTTCTAATAGAACTAATTCTAGCAACTGGGGCATAAGTATCGAAATAGTCGATGCCTTCTCTTTGCCTATAGCCTTTAGCAACTAATCTTGCTTTATAGGCAGATATGGATCCATATGGATGATATTTTCTCTTGAAAATCCATTTGGATCCTATGGGCCTCATTCCCTTGGGTAGATCAGCTAGCTCCCAGGTACCGTTACCCATAATTGAATCCATTTCGTCATTGATTGCTTCCTTCCACAATTGAGCATCTCTAGACGTCATGGCTTTATTGAAAGTCTTAGGGTCATCATCCAAGTTAATGGAGAAAATGATATCTCTCTTCACTTTCTTTTGTGTCCCTTCGACCAAATAAGAGAAAAAATCATCTCCTAGATTTTTCTCTTTTCTAGCCCTTGTAGTTCTCCTTGGTTCTTCTACAACATGAGAAGGTTGGATATATTATCGAGAAGCACTAGGTGCTATTGTGGGATTTATGTTTTCAACATCTCTTGAAAACTTTTCCCCAAAGAATTCCACATCTCTGGATTCAACTACAACACCTGATTCATCATCCAATAGTCAGTAAGCCTTGTTGTTCTGAGCATATCCAATTAATGTGCTCTTCATAGCTCGAGCTCCCAATTTGGATCTCTACACCCCCACACTCTCAAATAATCAATATTTGGTTTCCTTCCCTTCCACAGCTCATAGGGACTCACAGGAATCACACGACTAGTGATCCTGTTGTATACATAGCAAGTGGTTACTAACGCTTCCCCCCACAGATTATGTGGCAAGTCGGATTGATTCAACATGCACTTGACCATCTCGACTAAGGTTGGGTTCTTTCTCTCAGCCAAATCATTATGTTGGGGAGTGAATGGTGAAGTTCTTTCATGTTTGATTCCTTTCTCTTTGTAGAAGGTGTCAAACTCACGATTAAAGTATTCTCCGCCTCTGTCCGAGCAAAGAATCTTTATGCGTCTCTCATGTTGATTTTCAACATCGGCCTTATACAGTTTAAATGCGTCAAAGGCTTTGTCCTTTGTTCGCAATAAATAAACATGTAGATAGTGGCTCGAGTCATCGCAGAACGTTATGAAAAATCTCTTGCCTGCTCGCATGAGTATTCCATTTAGTTCACAGATGTCAGAGTGGATAAGTTCTAGTAAAGATGTATCACGTTTAACGCTCGGAAAAGGTTTCTTTGAAAACTTTGATTTTACACAAGTTTCGCATTTTTCAAATTCTTTATTATCAAACTTTAACATTCCTTTAGATTGCATTTTTTTCAATATTTTTGAAATTTGTATGTGCTAAACGTTTGTGCCATAAAGAAATTGAACAAGCGATATAAGCAGAAAAGTTAACTTCATTCATTTCAAAACCAGTTACATCATCACTACCAGTACCACTACTATCACTAGCAGTACCGCTACTATCACTACCACTATCACTAACACCATCACTGAAATCAAATTCTAACACAGACACATCAGAACCCGATCCTCCACGATCAGTAGCTCCTTCGACCAAGTCAAGCCGATACATTCCACGCGTGTTGATGGCTTGACCAACGAAGAAGTCATATCTTGTGAATTCCACACGTCTATTTTCAATCACCAGCTTGTACCCATTATTTTCAAACTTGTTGGCAGATACGAGTCCCTTTGAAATACCAGGAACATGCAACACATCCTGGAGGGTGACTCTACGATCGTTGTAGAACTTTAACACCACTGTGTCAATACCGCGAACTCGTACTCGATGCCCATCAGCGCAAACCACTACAGTCCCCTTAGGCAAGGGACCATAAGTGTGGAAGCTCGACTCGCTTCCACAAACATGCACTGTGGCTCCAGAATCCAAGAACCAACCTCGGGCCGCCACTGCTCGTATGAGAGAGGAAATCGTGTTGACCCCTCCGAGACCCACATTTGCCATAAGGTGGGTAATTTCCTCAACAACATTTGCGGAACCATTTGAAGGACCGGATTTTCGTTGAGGGCATTCCCTTGCATAGTGCCCAGTCTCTCCGCAGACGTGGCACTTTTCAGTCTTCTTGGGTTGGTTGTTGTTATGATGCTGACGATTGGGCTTGAAGTCCTTCTTCTTGGGACCAAAGCCTTTCTTGTTCTTAGACCCATGTTTGCCCTTTTGGCCAGAACCCCCACCAGACACGTGATTCACACTCGATCCGACTTTACTCCGCTTGTCCGTGTTGCGAGTTTCCTCCTCAATATAGAGGTATTTCAACAGATCATCCAAGGAGTAGTCATCAGATTTGTGCATCATCCTCTTGGAGAAATCTCTCCAAAGGGGTGGCAATTTCGCAATAATCGCACCCACTTGGAAGAGCTCCGGTAGAGCGATGGAAAGAGTGGTCAACTTGTTGACTAAGACCTGGAGCTCATGCACTTGCTCCATATTAGATCTGTCATCCACCATTTGGTACTCGAGGTACTTAGACACAAGGTACTTGTTAGTACCTTCCTCGCGTGCCTTGTACTTGAGTTCCAAAGCTTTCCAAAGTTCTCTCGGATCTGTGATCGGCGCATACAGATCATAGAGGGGGTCCGAGAGGGAGTTCTTGATATGACCAAGACATAGTTGCTCAAACTCTCTACGCAGAGCCCTTTGCTTTTCCAGATCAGAAATCGCTTTCAGATCTGGCTGCTTTCCAGCCTCAGGAACCGGATCAGCATCAATCGGGGGCAACTCAGGATCCAGGAGATAACCAAGCTTAAGCACAACTAGCAAAAATTGGACCTTATCAGCCCACCGAGAGTAGTTCTGACTATCGAAACGATCCAGTTTGACAAATTCTTTGTTCATCATGCTGAGGTTCATTGAAGGCAATTCAATAGCCATTTGTCTGAATAATTTAAACACAAATAAAAAACCTTTAAGATTGTTGTATTTCAGACAAACAATTCGGAAATTAGTATTGCAAACTAATTCTGAATAGTGAAAAAACCAAAGCAGACGAATCGATAAATAATATTGAGAATTGTGTACCGATTGGTCGCTAATTATTATTAAATATTACCAATTTCGTCCAAAAATCATATTAGATCCTACGCGACCAGTTCTGATAATAGAAATGTAGAAGGAGACTGTCCCGTTATCGGACGAAATAAAATACGAGACAAAATATTAAAACCAACCTGAAGATCGTTGATTCTTTAGTCGTTGAGACTGCACGGATTGACTCCTGTCCTTAAAGGCTTTTACGGCGCTCGTCGCCTGTAAGCTTTCAACGTAAAACCCCAGGATTTAATGCAGAATATCGTTTGTTCGAACAGCTATGGAAGAACAGATAAACGCAAAGCGAATACTTGGAAACTCCAGAGAAAATCGTAGAGAGAGAGAGAGAGCAGAGAAAATTGAGGTGTAGAATATATGAGACCCGGGAGGCCCTATTTATACTAGTAGAAAATTACAGATGTCAACGAATTTGAATTTAAAATTCAAATTCCGGATAAAAATCTGACCCGAAATTCGGATCTGATAATCTCATCTGAATTCAAATCGAATAGTTATTCGATTTTCAGACTTATCCGTATTCTCGTATCTGCCGCAGCGCGAATGGCCCGCTACCCTCCGCGGCACGGACTCGTTGACTGGGTTGGACTCCAACCGATCTAACCCGAACATCGTTAAAAATAAAAGCTCCTCATCGCAAAGTGCGCCTAATCGTGCCATCTCGAGTCCATGGGTCGGCTCGGCACGCGTGTGGGCTTAGCCTATCCATTAACCCACTGAAGCCTTTAAAGTCTTAGAAAAGGAATGGGGTTATCACCAACTTGTGAATTCCTTAAATTCCAACAATGACATCGTTTATTTGTGTATCCAACTCCTACTATTTCCAGTTTCCAATTCGCCCTCTAAATGTGCTATGATTTTTGCTCTTCCGCGTCCGAACTCCTATTCTTTCCAATTTTTCACTTTTCATTTATGGTCTCCAACTACTACGCTTTCAACTTGTTTAGTATTTCAATATGATACAACATGAGTGTAAGGATGGAAAGAAAGTGAGTTTATAAGTACAGAGGTTTCCAAACCTTGTAAAACTTATAGTATCAATGTTTTCTCTTGTTTGTTATGTCGACACGTATAAGTAACTGAAAATTGATTATATTCGTAATAAACACATATTTTGGTTTTGATTTCGTCGTTAATGTCTCTCATCATATTCATGTATAATATTTTAGTTACAAATTTGTGCAGTATAAATATTGCATTCCATTAGGAGGTTTAGACACGTGAAATGTAACTGATCTCTCTTATACTCTACTTCTGATTCTACGATTTTCTGCTACTATCAAAGTAACACCAATGCTTAGCTAGGTTTGGGCGATCTTGAAGAACCACTTCTAGCTATAGTATTATAGGAAACAAACACCCATTGCAGTGTATTTTTTAAAGACAATGTGTTGGACACATGCCCCAACATTTTCTGTGGTTTTTTGTTTGTTTTCGTACATTACTACAATACTTTCCTACAAATTAAAATAAAATTGTTTATACATAACGAATAAGGATTACAAAATTCTGAGTCTCTTCCTCGGCTTTAAAGTAAAAGAATTTAAAAGTTTTTTTGCTCGATTTAGCAACAAGAAGAAAAATAATTGCGCATTTTTTATTACTATTTAATAGTTTATTTTCGTTTTTAACAATAAAAAGGAAGTAAAAAAATGCACACGGATTTTCCAACATCATTTTTAAAATTTTGGATATTTTTAAGAAAAACAACTTTTAACTTCACTTATCTAGTTTCAGAAAAATAAAAGCTTCAAATGTTTTGTAACATTTCAACAACGGTTTTTCAGACTCATATTTTCTGAAGTAGGTCTCCAATGACAATTTTTTGCAAATTTCTTCATAATAACATTTTCTAAAACAAATTTTTTAAGAAATGCTTTTCAAATTTATAGTTTTCTGTTTTCATATTTTATAAGTAGAATATTTCCTTACATATCTCAATTGAACTAACATATGTGTTTGTAGAAGGACAATCAAGAGATCCCAACAAAAGCAAACTATTACTCTTATTTCACAAGGAACTCTGACAATTACGATGTCGGTAAATCATGTGAAAACGCCGGAAAAGTTTTTCGGGCTGCACTTTAAAAGGTGGTAGCATAAGATGTTCTTCAACATGATTACCTTGAATCTTGCATGATTATTAACCAAAGACGTCAGGAGGATAAGGAGATGTCCAAGCTGTGAGCGTTGTTGATGCTTGGAAACACTCTGACTTCTTATATAGGAACTATGTTCTAAATGGTATTGTTGGATCACTCTATAATATGTATTTTGTAACAAAAACGGCTAAATAACTCTAGGACTCATTGGACAAATAATACAAAATCGAAGATTTAAGTGCCAAGAAATTTATGGTTGCCCTGATTCTAGACTATAAAATGAGTGATAGTAATCAATCAAGTCCAAGAACTGAGAGTCCTCTTACACAATATCGATGACGAGGTTATGGTAATCAATAAATCTTTCAAGTAGGTTCCAAAATTTAAGAAACTGCCCCCGATGTGGGTATATTTCAAGAATCACTTGAAGCATAAATGAAAGGAAATGACCATCAAGGACCCAATTGTTAGATTCTAAACTGAGGAGAGTAATAAGGTTTCTCAAAAGAGTAGTTATCATCATATTTTTTAAAACATTATTATGGTAGAGCATGGTCAAATTTCAGGGGAAAACAAGTTTGGGAAGGCCAATAACCAAAGAAAATAGAAGGTTGTCAACTTTGGAGCGAATAGCAGAACTTTCATAAAGAAGTTCCGATGGAAATTTCATAATTGTGATCGACCTTTAAAGTAGCTTCCATAATTGAGGTTGCCAATAAGGAAAATGGAATGGGTTTATGGATTAAACTCGAGTCCTTTTACATGACGAAACAGCTTATGAACAAGTTTTCACTAAAACAATGTTTATTATCACTGAGGATAAAAGAGGAGTCCAGTCTAAAAGATCATTTCGGTCAAGTAAACTCCATATTGATGGATCACAAGAATGTTGAGGTTAATATTGAAGACGAGGATGCATATCATTCTCTTGGTCTTTTCCACCATCGTATGTAAAGGGAGAGACACGATCACCTAAGATGAGGTCCAATTAAGCATACACTCTTACGAGCTAAGGTACAAGACATAGGCTAATGTTTCGGAGGGTGAACAGACAAGATTAAATGTTTCGAAATGAGAAAGTATAAACAAGATTGGTCTGGAAGAAGGAAAGGAACGGAAAAGAGAGAAAAGTGAAAGTCTCAAGTTAAAATCTTAATTCTGAGACGCGTGTCATAAGCATGGATACCATATGCATCGGAAGAACAAGTGCCTAAAGTATAAGGAAATGGGAAAAATGCCAACATTGTGAATAAAGACGCTAATTTGGAGGGGTTTATTCTTATGGTGGTTGAATGTTGCTTTAGGAAATCCAAGGCTTGGATCTTAGACTTGAGATGCCCATTCCATATGAGCCTGCAAAACAAATAGTTTGTGACATCAATCGAGCATATTTTTATGGGGAATGGTGCCTTTGTGCAAAGTAGTTAGCATTAGGTTGACCAACATTCATATGTATAATGGAGTGGTAAGGACTCATATGGATTCTGAATATGTTCTAGAGTTCAAAAAGAACTTGATATCATTGGACTCGAAAGGCTTCAAGTACACAAGTTCAAAGGGATTTCTTTGGTTTTGAAAAGAGGCTCTGATAGTGATGAAATGAGAAAATGAGTCTACGATTTAAGTCCTAAAAGGGGAAACCATGGTGGATTTGGTACCGTTTCATATTCCAAAGAGGAAAATTTAGGCATGACACGACTTACGACTATGACACATAATACTAAGCAACATTGTAGAAAACGATATGATTACAAGAAATTCAGGACTTCTTAGAGGTCATAACGGTAAAGATACAATTTGGTAAGCATTGTGTATTGGGAATCAAACACTAGGTCGTGTTTTAAAAAAGCAATGTAGCAAACGAATACAACATTTGAAAACTCATATGCAAAGAATTTGGGTCCTTAACGAGCTGCATCTCTTGTGGGTATGTCGTAGTTCTTGTGCATCATTGATGACTAATCGATAATGATTGATGTGTTCATATTGAAGCACACAAATGAGTCATTTGATAAGTTCAAGCACCGATGAGGATTAATTGAGAATCAAATTGGATCAAATTGTTAAGAGGCTTAAAATCGACAACTGTTGGATTTTTGTTCAAGAAAATATGATGGCATTGAGTTAAATAATGGCATTGCAAGGCACAAAATGGTCCAACAAATGCCACAAGAAAGCTAAGAATTTTGAGAGGATGAATAGAACATTGCTTGAAATGGTGATGTGCTAACTTTCATATATCAGATTGGTTTGATGCCTTTGTGTCAAGACAATCAGCATGACACGCTTTCTTGTAAAGTGTTCACCACCTACCACTATTGATTGCAAATCATCGATAGAGTTATGGTCCAAAAAAGTCGTAAACTATTCAAATCTAAGGAGTTTGCCAATGCATTACACTGTGAATGATGGTAAACTAGAGTTGGGAGAAAAAACGAGTGTTCATGGGTTACAACAAATATGCAAAAGGATATCAAATTTGGTCTTCATCATAAAAGAAAATCATTTTGAGTTTATATATTACTTTTGATGAAAGATCTTCAATTCATCAAAAAGGTACTTTGGAAACATCCCAAAGGTGGAGAGTGAAGACCTTGAAATTACATCAAACAAAACGGAGAAAATGCTAAAAATGAAGTATTGGAGACGTATTCCAGTGGGATTCATGACCATGAAATTTTAGATTTACCTAGTAGTATAATTCCTCGTATGGGAAATCACCAATATGCAAAAAATCCCCGTAGCCATATAACTTTAGCAATGCAAGGTCACCTCTATGCAAATGGGTTTCCTAGCGATATGGATTTTATAGTTACTCAAAACTTGTATTTTTATGATCTAATTGATACCCTCAGTTGACTTTGACTTTGACTTTACATTGGATTTTCTAGTGAGCTTTTCAGACTCTTCATTATATGTGTTTCCTTCTTCTTTTAATTCATCCACTTCCTTGAAATATTTTGACCCTTTTGTCTTTCTTTCACAATTTTCTTAAGAAGAGTTTGCATTTCAAACTCTAAAATATCAACTTGTCTAGCCAAAATGTAAAGTTTTGTTTTGAGCTTTTTAAACACGACACTTGGTGGGCCCTCTTTTTCTATTAAAGGATCATTCGTGTTGACTTCAGGAGGTGAATCATTTAACCAATCCTATTGTGATGCTCTTTCATGTTGATATTCTTCATGGACTATTAAAGGTGGTAGTTCATGGAAGTGTATCAAGTCTGGAACTAATACCAGAACCTGAAAATGTGAGACCAGATCCACTAAACGCACAGTTATCTTTGTTAATCTTATCATTCAAAGTCTCACAATCCTACTAAATAACAATTTCATTGGCAAAGTTGTAAAGTAAAGTTTACATTCTTTCCCATTTGTAAGTCTTACAATAATGCTAAGTGAAATGAGAACTCACTTCATTAGTATTTATTTGTATGCTTTCTTCTACATTGATCTCTCTTGATTGATTGAGCATTAAAAAGTCTACCATGGCGGTTGTTAGGTAAATGTGAAGCTTTTGAAGATTTATTCAAAGGTTGGTGAAGTTTGAAGAGTTTGTGAATGGTTGGTAGCCTAATAAGTTTGGTAGCCTCATTCCAAGTTCTTCATTTCACATTAATTGCTTACACATATAAATAGAGCTTCAGTTGAAGAGATTTATGTACCACACAACACAAAAAACACAGAGCAATAAAACTCCTAGTTACCGCCGTGGACGTAGGTCATTTTTGGACCGAACCACGTTAAATTCTTGTGTTTTTAATTTGTGAGCTGAGTGTGTGAGTTCCGTGTCCGTATGCTAAGTGTCTCGATCCTAACAAGTGGTATCAGAGCCTTGGTTTAGCTCGAGAGGGTGATTTTCTGTTTTTGGGTCGAAAATTTTTTGTCTCAAAAACGATTTTGGTTTACGCCGTTGGAAAGGTCTCGTTCCGCAGATTCCGAAAATATATTTTTTCGAATTTTTTGAGCGTTGGAAGACCTCCAAATCGCCGGTCAAAGTTGGTCAAAACTCGCCGGAAAGTTGGCCGGAAAAACCAGTTCGCCGGAGAATACGACACTGTAGCACCGGAGTTTCACCGGAGAAGACGATACTGTAGCGGTACTGTAGCATTTGCAAAACAGGTCCCTGAGGTTCCAGAAGTTGCGAAACAGGTCCCTGACGTTCCAGAATTTGCAAAACAGGTCCCTGAAGTACCAGAATTTACAAAACAGGTCCCTGAGGTTCCAGAAGTTGCAAAACAGGTCCCTGAAGTTCCAGAATTTGCAAAACAGGTCCCTGAAGTTCCAGAATTTGCAAAATAGGTCCCTGGAGTTCCAAAATTTGCAAAATAGGTCCCTGAAGTTCCAGAATTTGCAAAACAGGTCCCTAAGGTTCCAGAAAATTGCAAAACAGGTCCCTGAAGTTTCGAAAATTGCAATTTAGCCCCTGAACTTTCAGAAAATTGCAGTTTAGCCCCTGAACTTTCAGAAAGTTGCAGTTTAGCCCCTAAACTTTCAGAAAAGGACAGTTTAGCCCCTAAACATCAGAAAAATTGCATTTTTCAGCCTTAATTTCTGAAAAAAGCGCAATTTGTCCGTTATAATGGCAGAAAGCAGTAAGATTCAGATTGAGAAGTTTGATGGGAAGGACTTTGGTTGGTGGAAGATGCAAATTGAAGATTTGCTCGTGCAGAAAGACTTGGACGCAGTTTTAGGTGAAAAACCGGAGGCGATGACACAGGCACAGTGGGAGACTTTGGATAAGAAGGCCAAGGCATTTATTAGACTAGCGTTGTCAAAGGATGTTGCCTTCAACATCTTGAAGGAGACATCGACAAAAGGAATCATGGAGGCATTGTATAATATGTACGAGAAGCCGTCTGCAGCAAATAAAGTCTTCCTGATTCGGGAGCTAGTCAACACGAGGATGAGGGAAGAAAGTTCAGTTACAGTGCACATCAACAATTTAAACTCGATTTTATCCAGACTTGGGTCAGTGGGAATAAAGTTCGAGGAAGAAGTTCAAGCTTTACTACTGTTATCATCATTACCTGACAGTTGGTCCGGAACAGTTACAGCCGTTACTAGTTCCGGAGGATCGAAAGAGCTCACTTTTGAGGGAATTCGGGATTTAATTCTAGGCGAAGACGTCAGAAGAAGAAATTCCGGGGAATCATCAAGTGAACAATTGAATGCGGTTAGAGGTAGAAAAAATAACAGAGGTAGTGGGAGCAGGAACAGGAGAAGGAGTCAGTCGAGGACTCGAAATGATGTGACTTGTTGGAACTGTAAAGAGGTTGGACATTTCAGGAATCAATGTCCAAAAGACAAGAAAGAAGTTAACGTTGCAGTAGACCATTCAGATGATGATGTTTTGATCTGTAGTGTGGAGAGCAATGTGGATTCCTGGGTTATGGATTCGGGTGCTTCATTTCACGCTACCCACAGCCGTGAAGCACTGCGGAATCTGAAAGAAGGGGATTTTGGTAAGGTAAGACTGGCAAACGATGAGATTCTTGATGTGACGAGCAAAGGAGACTTAGATCTGAAGACTCCAGTCGGTCCATGGACTTTGAAGGATGTCCGTGTAATTCCAAGTCTGAAGAAACAGTTGATTTCTGTTGGGCAGTTGGATGAACAAGGGCACGATGTTAAGTTCAGGAATGGGCAGTGGAAGGTAGTCAAAGGAAATCGTGTGATAGCTCGTGGACATAAGAGGGGTTCATTATATATGGTCAGTTTACCGTCTGAGGGAGTAACCGTCCCAGTTCAGAAGAAGACCAAAGTCCGGTTCATAGAGTCTCGTGGACAGAAGAAGGTTTGCTTTGCAGATGGCAAACCCAGAGTCACAGGTCAGATTCAGGTTGAACGTGTTTGGAACGGTTTAGAAAAACCAGTCAAGGGCATTCATAGCAGTGGGAGCAAGGGTTGTGTCTCAGCTAGAATACCCAGAACACAGTGGGTTAAGAAAACCAGTATTCCATCCGTAAAAATCTCTCCAGATTATCTGCTACACATGGAGAGTATCGTTTGTTCTCAGGATGTTCCAGGATCGGGCAGTTCATTTCAGTGGGAGCCGGTGGAGACAGAGAACAGGTCAGTGGCAGACTTAGCCATGACTAATGTGTTGGAGCTAACGGAAGCTTCAACTAGCCTTTAGGTAAATTGAAGAGAAGGCCAGGGTAACTAGGAAAGAGCTAAGATCAAAAGTGTTTTTTGGAATGCACAGTTGAAGCACAGGTGAAGATTGTTCCGTGGCTTCAAGTGAGAGATTGAAGGATTGTTGCAACAATTGGACGGTAGAGAAAGACTACGTTGTTCAAAATCTTCAAGTGGGAGATTGTTAGGTAAATGTGAAGCTTTTGAAGATTTATTCAAAGGTTGGTGAAGTTTGAAGAGTTTGTGAATGGTTGGTAGCCTAATAAGTTTGGTAGCCTCATTCCAAGTTCTTCATTTCACATTAATTGCTTACACATATAAATAGAGCTTCAGTTGAAGAGATTTATGTACCACACAACACAAAAAACACAGAGCAATAAAACTCCTAGTTACCGCCGTGGACGTAGGTCATTTTTGGACCGAACCACGTTAAATTCTTGTGTTTTTAATTTGTGAGCTGAGTGTGTGAGTTCCGTGTCCGTATGCTAAGTGTCTCGATCCTAACAGCGGTTTGTATTTCCACTTCCATCAATGTCCCTGTAAATTTTACGAGTTTTAAACATACGTGAAATTTAAAGAAATAGCAACATACTTTATTTTTACCATACTTTTTATTTTACCCACAGTAACAAATGTACATACATTTCTTTTCCTAAAGTAACATAGTTGCATTTTTACCGATAAGCAATATATAATGTAACATTGTAACCCATCAGTTTCATATTTTTAACTCATATAACAACATACTTACATTTTTTTTATCGGTGTAGCAACATATGTTATATTTTTAAATAGTATAACAACGTACTTACATTTTATTATCGATAATCACAACAAATTTACTCTCCTATGTTTGACTCATTTGCAAGTTCCCGGAGGCATTCTTCCGATTTTTCCATTTATGTCTTACTATTCATTTCATTTATTATTCATAAAATGCGTCATATAAAAATATTATCAGGCATCAAGTTTTAGCGTAAAGCCCGTTTTGACCCATAAACAATGAACGTGGGATATTACTTCGAGATATGCCATGAACGTTACGACATTTATATTCATAATTATAAGGATAAGAAAAAAAGAAAAGCTGCAAGTCTGCAATCTTTTCAAACAAGCAACGTACTTGTTGATTCCTACAAATACAGACAAAAAGAAAGTTTGATCCTGTAGTAGTATCACCCCGCTGATGCATGAAGTACAACATAACGATGCACCAAAATGGGGGACCAAGATCTGAACACCCTGAAACATTCTGACAATCATAAATCCAAATTTCTAGTCAAAACATGAATTGAAGAACAATTATTTTCGAATCCAAAATTTGTCCCCATTGCAAGTAAACAGCAAAGTAAATAGACAAATAAGTGAATAAAAAACTCGATTATCCCAAAAAAGAAAACCGACAACAAAATTACACAAAATCATGGATCGACAACGGACAGTTTGCTACAATGTAGATTGCTTTCGTATATCATATATTATCCATCAACATATTTTAAAAAAAAAAAAAAAAGGTAACAGAAGTGGAACGAATAAAAAAAAAAGAATTAAAGAAAATCATATATTAACGATTTACACATCACAACTATCGCTGATTTTTCTTGGCGTTCTTGATGTTTCTTAAAGTCATTACAAGTTTTTGCCTTTCACCTTCTACTTCAGCAAATTTAAGACTTATTTCTGAATATCTTTCTTGCATTTCCAAAAGTTCTTCTTCCATTGATTTGTTTAGTTTCTTTAATAATGCAATTTCCTCATCCCTTGAAGCCTGTGATTGAAGATAATATTAAAAAATTTAAAAAAAATGATTTTTAGTGTTTTAAATTACAAGTTTTAGTGTTGTAGCTACCTGTGAAATGGTATTGCTTTGATCAAGATCCTCCAATCTTCTCTCCAAATCTTTTATTTTATGTTGAAGTTCTTTTTCCTTCTCAAGAAACAAAATTTCAGAGCTTTGTAATCCGGTTTCCTTCACTTTTATTTCGCCCTGGTGATCAAACACGATATTAAATTTATATTAAAAAATTAAATAAAACAATCATTAAAGAACGCTGTAATGTAAGGGAACCAAGTAACTCAATCACGACCCTTGGATCAAATTCATCTAACCGCCTGATTTGTAGGGGCCCACCATTTTTTAACTGCTTTGTACGTGGGACCGCCATTTTGTAACCGCTTTGTTGGGGGGGGGGACCGCCATTTTGTAACCGTCTAACCATTTTGTGGGGACCACCATTTTGAAACCGTCCATCGTGATTGAGTTCAGTGGTCCCCTCACATTATAGAGATCTCTAATGATCTTAACTTTAATTTTAATTTTAAATACCGGTTTTTATGATCATAATCGAAATGGAAAAAAAGGAAAAATGTGTATACCTCGAGTAACTCTATTTTGTTTTTCAAATTGGTAACTTCTTTTGAGCTTCGGGTGTTTTTTGAAGCATTTTTACTTCCCTCCAACATTGCTACGCGATTGCTACTGTCTTTAAGCTTCTTCTCCATTATATTTAATGAATCTTGACTTTTTTTGACTTGGTCTTTTAATTGAGATATTTGGTTCTTCAACTTCTCTTTTTCGGTCTCATCTTCAACAATTGAAAGCTTCATGTCATTATATTTGGATTCAAGGCTTTCAATCTCTAATTGCAATCTTTCATTTTCACCATCTTTTTGCTTATTAGCATCCATTAATTCCACCAACTCCTTTCTTAAACTCTCAACTTCCATTTTTGCTAAATGAACCTCATTTTCAAGATTTCTTCTTTCATTTTCAAGATTCTCAATCTTAGTTCTACAAATGAAAGAAATATCTTCCATTTGTTTCTCCAACTTTTCCAAATGTGTTGACTTTGAGGTTACTTCCTTCAAAAGATCAACCATTTTTTCTTCATGATGACCACTAATACACTCCAAATCTTGTTTGACTTTCTTGACCATCTCTTCAAGGTACCGTTTTTCAATGCGAAGTTGATTAGCTTCATCCATGGCTTTCATAGCTACCTTCTCATTTGCTTCAAAACTAGAATTCATTTGTGTAGAAAGTCTCCTAAAATCCTCTTGAAGCTTTTCGGCTGTATTAGCATTTTGAATTTTCATCTTCCTCAAACTTTCTTCTGCCCGAATTGCCCTTTGCTCTTGTTTGACTTTTTCATTCATGAGTTCTTCGATATCCGCTTCAAACCCGTTTTCTTGATCTTCCAAATCCTTCTCCAAATTCTTGACATGTGTTTCAAGCTCTTCAATGGCCAAAAATGAATCCGATAATTCTTTAGATTTCATTTTTAACTCATTATTTAAACTTTCTATTTGTGCTTCGAGTTCATTGACTACACTATACGTGTTACATTCATACTGCATCTTCAGTTGTTCTTGAAGTTGACTTTGCTCAAGTTTGTAAGACATATCATGGTTTCCTTGCTTCAAGATTTCATAATCAAGGGCAATTTGGTCCATTTGCATTTCAAGCTCGTCTTTATCTCTTTTATACAACTCTATTTCCCCATAAAGATCGGTAATCTTTTGTTCTAGTAAATACGCCTCTTGCATACCACTATGTTCTCTCACAATCTCCTCCAATGCCTTTTGATCTTCATCTTCATCGTCTCTCTCAGTCTCACCTTTGACTTTCTTTGACTTTTCCGAATCCTTTTGTTCTAGCATTTCTTCAAGATCCTGAACTGCAAGAATCAACTCATTATTCGATTCTTGTGTCTTTTGAAGCTGTAACCGAATATTCAAATTCAAATCCTTTTCATAATTAAGTTCTTGTCTCAATTCATCAACAAGATCCCACGGATCCCCTCGGTTGACTTTGACTTTGACTTTGACTTTGGATTCTTCGGTGAGCTTTTCACATTCCTCCTTGAACACATCCCGTTCTTCTTTAACTTCTTCCACTTCCCTCAAAAGATCTTGACCTTTTTTCCTTTCTTTCATAATTTGTTTTCTCAGTGTCTGTAATTCCAACTCTGAAACTTCAACTTGTCTAGCCATAACTTCAAGTTCAATTTTGAGCTTTTTGATCATGGCATCTGGTGGGCCCTCTTCTGATAATGATGATTCATCTGTAGTGCTTAATTCAGGAGGTGAACTATCTAACCAATCCCATTGTTGTTCTTCATGGATTCTTGGAGGTGGTGGTGGTTCATGAACTTGTAAGGTATCAACTCCTGAACTACTATCAGAAGTGACATCATTTAAAGTCTCATGATCCTGTTAAATAACAATTAGCAAAGTTATAAATATAAAGTTTACATTTTTGTAAATTAGTAAGGTAAGAGAAATGAGAACTTACTTCATTAGGATTACTTTGAATGGTTTCTTCTATATTGACATTGGTTAATTGAGCCCTTAAACTTCTATCTTGGCGGTTTGTATTTTCACTTCCATCAGCATCCCTGTAAATTTTAAGAGTTTTAAGAATACAGGAAATTGCAGGAAATAGCAACATACTTTAGTCTTTTTACCAATATAGGCAACGTACTTTACAATGTTTACTGATAAATTATATAAATAGTAAATAGAGTACATTGTGATAGCGAAATGTATGCACATTGCTATTGTGGGTAACAAAAATATAAGTATATTGTTATGTCTGAAATATAAAGATAAAGTACATTGTGTATATTGGTAGCAAGAGTTAAGTATGATGCTATTAGATGTAATTTATACTAAAAAGTAATACTTTGAAATATTGAAAATTGAAATAAAGATTTACCTTTGATCTATGGACTCTTGCACCCTAAGAATTGATACCTAAAAGAACACACAGCCATTAAACTTTGAAAAAGACTAATGCCCATTTGTCTTTTTTGGTGATTAAATATAAATAGATTGTAAATAATGTAAGAATTAGAAAAAAGGGCAAAGGAAGAAGGGGCTAACATGTAAAATTGCAACACAGTTTGCATTTTTAAGAGGAAGAGATAAAGAAGAGGTCTTTGTAGCTTCAGCAAAACTTGCAAAATCAATTGAAACTTCACCAATTCCACTAGATTTTGAAGATCCCTACAAAAAGCCAAAAATTTATAAAAAAAATTAACTTTTTTATTGAAGTTGCTTAATTTTGGATTTAGCAAGAACGAAAATGAAAGAATGTGTACCGTTGCAAGAGCAAAGTGATAAATTTTCTCATGAAACGTTCCGTTTTTTGGATCTTGAAGAAATTTCACAGTTTCATAATGTGGTTTTTCCCAAAAACAATTTCCATCTTTGACTTTGGCTTTTTCTAATCTTGTTGTCGGTTTTCCAGTATCTGCTGGAATTACAGATATGATCAAAGTATCCCCTGCTAATTGTTTGAGCTGCATACAAAGCCGATGTCGTTAATTTGACTGTTTTTAGAGATCGAGATGAAGAAGATGGATAAATTTCGTTTAGATTTCTAATTTGTATAATTGCGTTTTCTTTCAGAACGATAATGACTATAAAAGCTCAATCCGTGAAAGTTTTCTCTTAGTCAATTCAACAAACACAAAGTATGCAATAATGCGATCAATCATTTCAATGTAAAGATAAACATGAATTGACCGTTGAGAACAGACTAGATATAAAGAGTATTACCTGAGTTGCATGAAATTGCAATTTGAATACAGCTTTGATCTTGTTCTTGTCGCTCCTCCATCTCGCCGACTTGAACATTTTGTCACCCCTCGCTGTCTCTCTCTATTACTAAATATAAACGAGCTTGTGTCTAAAATGCTCAATTTCCTATTGTCAAAGTCGAAATTCAGAGTTCCCCTGAATTAGCTCAAGGAATTCCGCAACCTCATCGGAGCTCCGGCTAACTGCCGGAAAATCATGTAACAACACCCATTTTCCTCAAACTCAATACGAATTTGCAAATCCAGAGATCAAACACACAAATTGAGCTTCAGGAAGCGCAAATGAGCTCTCAGTTAAAGATCTTATGATTTACCCCTGTTCCTTGGTCCCAACTAAGAAATACCCAGATCAATTCCTGAATTTCATGCTGAAAAACCACGTATTAGATCAACAGAGTGCAGACAACTCAAGCATTGAGCTACAAACTGAATTGATACAATGCGAGTGAATGTCCGAGGTGTTTGGTAAGAGAGGTATCAGTGGGTTGAAGAACTCGTGAATGAATTTAAGAATGAGCTTGAGAGCTCACAAGCAAGTAGAGCAGATCTAAAAAGTAGAGTCCCCTCTACCTCTGTGTTTCTCTCTCTGCAATCATTTAAAGATTTATGTTGTGTATTTGTGTATCTATAGTTCGTTGGAGAGAAGCTATTATATCGTGGCTTAATATTAAAACAATAAAGAAAAGGGGGAGCTAACAACAAAATAGAAAAGTGAAAGGGAAGCTTCTCTTGGATTTTATATATAATTGAGAAAGAACCAAAAGTGTACAGAATTTACATTCTCACCCCCTACTCTTCCCATGGTATTCAAAACTTATTTCAAATAGAAAAATTGTGTAGTTTATAGTCTAAGATAGCATATAAAAGGCTCGTCTAATAATATTGTTAGGATTAAGAATTGATAAACACACAATGAATAGGCAAATAAAAAATAAAGAATACAGTGAGTTAATGTGGTTCATAAGATTGGAATGATCGGCTAATGCAACAACAAACTAAAGAGAGATTTATTAATCTTGTAGAAATACAGTTATCACACACGCTTTTTGTATAGGGTAACAAGAGATACATGAAGATCTATTTAAATACAATAGTTGACCTAGATATTGTTTTTCGGCCAAGGCCCACAAGCTCAATATGTCATCATCTAGTCTGACCTACAATTTCGAGCATCATAGAATTCACATCGAGCACCACAAACCTTTCTCATCCAGCACTGCAGCTGCAGTGTACAGATTATCGTAGACCTTGACTCCGACATCATGGGCTTTCTACTCGAGCTTCACATATGTTGGCTCTAGCACTGCATACCTTGTGCCAAGTATCGTAAACGTTGGCTCACAGCATTGTAGATTATACCGCAGACCTTGTGAAAAAAATTTCTTCTCGAGGAGCTGCGCCCAGACCCCATAAGGGGCTGCTCCCCCTAGGCCCCCGCCCGCTCTTTTGGGAGTGGAACGTCGTGCTTGATAGTTTACTACTTAGAGGCTGATCAACTAATATGTTGTCATCCAAGCTCTGAAACCCACATCTCTTTCTCTAATTCAGACCTTGTCTTCAAGTATTTGCAAGTCTAGTTGAAGTCATATATAGCTTCAACTTCTCCGTTATAAAAACATTGGTAAACATGTATATTGGATTCTTAATACCGATGATCTTTCTCAAAAATAAAGTACCATCGCTTATCAATCCTTTGATAAAATGGTATCTCGTTTGAATGTGTTTTATTCTGTTCTGAAACACTAGATTCTTTGTGGTGAATTGCACTTTGGTTATCATAATGCAAGACACGGTCTTCTTGTTTCATGGACTACCGTAATAGGAAGTTTCTCATTCAAATAATCTCATTACTAGCTTCTGCAATGGCCACATACTCAGCTTCCTCGATTTATATAACAATACTCTTTTGCAATTTAGACATCCAACAAATGGTTGTACCCACAATGGTGAACACATAACGTGTTGTGCTTTTCTTCGAATTCATACAACCTCCCAAATTTGTATCAACATAACCTTCCAATACTACTTTCTTTCTTCTAAAACATAAGGTAACCTTAGAAGTGCATTTCAAGTAGCATAGCATCAACTTAACTCCTTCTTAATGCCCTTTGGTCAGATTTTTCAGAAATCTGATCGTAAGGCTTCTTGAACAATATCTAGTATAGTACATATCATAGCATACATTAGACAAACTACTGAGGCATAAGGAAGTCTTGCCATTTCTTTCTTGTCTTTGTCCTTTTTGTGATCGTTTCTTTGAAAGTCTTAGATGACTCCCCGGAGGTGTGTTTTGGCCTTAACATATGTCATGTTAACTTTCTCTAAAACTTTCTTGATGTACTTTTGGAAAGTTTTAGAGTACCAATTGCTTTGTCTCCATGCTTATACCCATAATTTGTTTGGTATTTTCTAAGTCCTTCATGTTAAACTCTATAGAAAATGGCTTTTTAATATTTTGATATCATACATGTCTGATCCAACAACCAACATGTCTATATAATAAGATGATGATATAAAAGGAACTAAACTTCGTTACGTATCAAAAATGATCCATCTAATATCTTGTGTGCTCATTTCTTCTATATAGACCCATCAAACTTCAATTATTATGCCTTGGAACTTGCTTCAACCTCTACAAACTTTTCTTTAACTTTCATACTGAATCTTCTTTATTAATCATTTGAAAACCTTCTGATTTTTACTTGTAGATATTTTCGTCAGTGTCTCCATGTAAGAATGTTTTCTTCACATTTAGCTACTCTTGATGTAAAATTTCTATAAACACAATGCCAACTACTAATATGATTGTATTCATCTTTATAATTAGTGAGAATATATTGTTATAGTCAACTCCCATATTCTCTTGAAACCATTTGACCAATATACTATTTTATACATCTTATTGTTACCAATTTTATCTTTGAGCTCGAATACACACTTGTTTTGCAATTTTTTCTTCCCTCCCAATAACTTGACTAATGACCAAGTCAGGTTCTTGTCGAGAGAGCTCAACACATTCTTCAGGTCCTTCTCCTATTTTATATATATATATATATATATATATATATATATATATATATATATATATATATATATATATATATATATATATATATGAAATCTTTCATCCCCACCCTTTAGACAAGATTTTAGCTCCTCGTTCTCTGTCAACAACTAGTAATTTGCTATGGATAATATGTAACTTCACTTTTTTTTACTCCCATTTATCGCTTGTGCTCCTATTGTCTCAGTTTCCCCGGACTCATCTGGACTCCCATTGCTTCCTAAACTTTCACATATCTTAAATACTGATAGGTCTTGAAATGTCTTTTTTTTAAATCTCATCAAATACAACTTAATGTTTACCTTCTATTTTTTATTCCTGCAAGAGGCTACTACAAGCTTATTACTATAAAGGGCATTCCCATTAAATGTTACATCATTCCTTTTAGTAATCCTTTTAATATCCTTATACCAAAAGGGATAGCCCATCACATCCAACTTGTTGCCAACATAAGTACACTTCTTTGTCTTTGTATTTAGCATGGCTCTATCTATATCATTGATCTTGATGTAAGAGCCACAACCAAATACATTCAAGTGTGTAAGAGATACCTCCAGACCTTGTCATTCTTCTTCTGGAATTTTGAACCCTATAGAGACTAAGGGTCCATGATTGATTAAATAGGATGTGTGTTGACTAAATATGCTCGGAACATCTTTGGCAGACTTGTATGTAATCTCATGCCCTTTTCCCTCTAATTCAGTGTTTTATTCATCCTTTCAGCAACTCTATTCTGCCGAGGTGTTTATGGAACTATCTTCAGCATCCAGATCTCATTTGCAACATATTAATCGACAAATTATTTGTTGTTATATTCTCCTCCATTATCTAACTTTAAACACTTGATCTTTAGATTAGTTTCATTTTATACGACAACATTCCATTTCTTAAAGATGTTGAAAACTTTAGATTCAATTTTAAAAATATAAAACTAATACATTCCTTATGGAATTATCGGTGAAAGTGACATAATGTTGTGTGCCTCCTTGACACGCCCAAAATATCGCTAGTGTTCCGCGATTGACTTCTGACATGAACCTTGAGATGACTTGACTTGGACCGTTCAGATGTTGTGGTTTATTATTATTTTTTTTAAAACAGTAAATTACTTACAAAATGACACCTTTGTGAAGAGGTAAAGGCTTCTATGTAAATGGTGGAGCATTGAAGTCGAAAGACCCAAATAATCTTAAATTTTTTGGAATAAATACTATTGCACATCAAATTCTTTAATAGTTTTAAATACATTATCAAAAGTATACAATGGTTAAAGGATATTAAACAAGCTTATATGTGTGTCATTATATACTTATACAATTATTAAAATAGGATGCCTTCCAAACGATCCTCCTATGTTATAATATGTGTTTCCTACTTTCAAACACAAAAAGTGCTTTACCTTACTGGTATTTCCTGCGCCTTCTAATAAGAAGGTTATTGGTTCGACCCTTACTGTGCTCAGTTGTTCATTTTTCTTCAGTTTGTTCCTCATTTTCTCTTCTTTAGTTTCTTTTCCTATTTTGCTCATTCCCTCCTTGTGAATTATGTCCCCTCCATTACTCAATAATTTCTTTTAATAATAATTATTAAAGTATTACAAAACTTCTTTTAGATGTATATATATTTTAAAAACTTAGGGTTTTCTCTTATAAATTTAGATTTTTATAATTTCTTTTACATTAAATCATATCGCATGGAAACCATATTTAAGGACGATTCTAGCTTGTTACCAAGGGTGTCCTTGGACACCCTTTATTTTAGAAAAAAATATTAGATGATATATTATGTTTTTATATGGACGGTCTTTTAGTTATCAAATTGTAATGTAGTATAATAAGGAAGATAGAAAAATAAAAAGAGTTGTGGGAAATAGAAAAATAAAAAGAGTTGTGGGAAAGCCAAAACAACCCCAAAATATAACAAAAAGAAATACATGGTTTCGCTACGTGAAGCTTATTAGATATTTGTTCTCCAACCATTTACACCTGTTTTTTCATTTCTTCTAATTCTGATATCGCTGCTTAATTTGTTTATGTTGTTGCTTTTATAAAGTTGGTTGACTTTGTTTATTTTTTTAAAATTATACTTATCTTTAGTATTACAGTTAAGATTAAATTGCTTTAAATAGTATAATTGACAACCTGGCCCGATAAATAAACAATTTTAATCTATCTACATTGCCATTTATATTAAGTTGGACACATATGAGTTTGAATTATGGATTGACCACCGACCATATAGCACCATTTTGTAGTTTGATAGGAAAACAATCATGGTTCAGGGGTTCAATATTTTGTTATGTACAAATATACAGTTTGACATTTACATTCTAATAATGTTCCGTAATGAAGTTGTTTATAAATATTTTTTTATAACCAACGGTTATAAAAACATACAAATTAACAGATGATACAATGCTATAATTATTTCCTTTTGATCATTTTCTAACATCTCGCTCCATTACGCAGAATGCACTTCCTAGTTTATATTAAAATCTAGCTAAAATCACATAAAAAAGGTACAACAATAGTTATACAATTAATTTATATCTAAAAATAAATTTTTAACTGAAAAATAATAAAGTATTTATTATATTTTTACAAAACTACAAGATCTTATTGCACAACTCACACAACCCCACCCTTGGCTGTCGATCATCCCCACCAACGACGCTTATCCCCTCCCCTTCTCACCTCCTGCCCTTACCACATAGAACCCTCTTTTAGACTTAAACCATCAAAACTTTGTTTTTTTATTATATATTTTTATCTTTATATGTTTATAATAACGTAGAGACATTTTGGATGAATCTATACAAATAATATTGATTTGGATGCTTGTTGATTTATTTTAATGTTTTATTTTTCAATTTTTATGTTAATTGAATTTCCGTAGGTCCAAGTGTTTCTTGTGCAGGTATTACCATGTGGTTTTGTACCATACTTGTATTGTTCTCTATTACAATACGGTGTTCAATATTTTTAGGTTTTCGCTAAAATCACTTACTTGTATTAAAGAAGCTAATATATTTTGTTATGAATCAACATAATGCATTTTGCTTATTATTCTAATTTTGTGAAGCAACACTATACGATACGCTTTTGTTTTCGAAAAAACATGCAAGTTTGTTTATATATTACATGATCTAATATTTACACCGACATAGTTTTGAGACTAATTTTGTGGACTTCTGAGTGTAAAGATTTCATGTAAACGTCAAATTTGCACAAAATTGCAAATAGTTGGGCATTGTAAAGTCGTAAAGCCAGAACTTAGATCTTCCGGGACTATCATGTCATTTTATATAGTTAAAGGGGGTGCATGAAATGTCATGCATGCTGTCTTGTTCCAATTTTCATTTTCAACCCTGCACTTTATTCATTGCCGGTCCTTGCCAGAAAGAACCCCAAATAATCTATTTGTTAAACTTTATCAAATGCCATGCATGCTCTCTTTGGTAGTGAGGTGTGAATCAGTTTTAATACTTAACCCTACACTTCAGTTTTTCTCATTGTTGGTCTTTGTCAGAAAGAACTCCAAATAATCTGTGTTTAGCATTATCAAATGTCATATACCGGGTACTTTTCATAAATTAGATCGGTAGGTATATGCTAAAGAGCAGCACCGATATTCTTGTTACACTACAATCGGTGACAACTAAGTTTTATATTAAAATATTATTTGTCTATATATACATATAAAAAAAATCTATTTCGTTTTTTTTTCTTAATTTTTATGTCATATTTTTTTATCAAAAATAATCGAATATTTAAGAATTAACAACTTTTGTCATTTACAAATAAACATCTATATTGATATATATAAAAAATAAATTTTGTTTTCGAAATTTCAGCCAGTTGAAATTCAGATATGAATCTCAACTATGTTTTATTCACTATTGACATTCACAATATCATATGATATTAACAAATGAATCTGAGTAGATTTTCGTATGGATGTAAGTAATATCACTTGTGAATTTTAGAAAATTCATTTTAAATCGTTAAAATGTTAAATTAGTAAAAAACATCTAAGAAAATTACTCCGATTAATATTTCTGCAGTTCAGATTCATATTGTGAATATCAATGAGCTGTAATTATTGAAATTTTGTTAATATATCGATATGGATGCCTATTTGTAGAGGATAAAAATATGAATTTTGGTGTATATTCAGTTTTTTTTTTAAAAAAATAATGTCAAAAATACAACTAAAAACAAAAAAGTGAAGCGAGTTATTATTATTATTATCATCTACATGTGCGTCAAACTAACAGATGTACAATCCATTTTTTGACCGTTATGATTTCGATTATGATAATCGAGAATAGTCCCTTGATAAGTATGATAAAAAACACAAAACCATATCAAATCTATTTTTCCGGAAAATATATTAAAAGTTGAATTCAAAATGCAAAAGTTTGTTAGCATAAAAAAGTATTAGAAAAAGAAACGTATTGCACAACAAAATCTCAATTCTATGTTAAAGGCTTGTAGGGAAATTAAATCCCAATTTAATTAGTTTAGATTGATTTCTAGGTGATATGATGGTTAGATATAATGTCATCAGTTTTTTTTTCATTCGCCAATAATGTGTTGTGTGGTCTAAACACTAATTATTGTTGCAAAAAAAAAAAAAAATAGACAAAAAAGAGTTGAGGGGTTAAATCCAATCCATTTCACTTGTCCTTAAAATATAATCTACTTTGATCAATCCTTTGTAACTCCTTATTTTGGCATAGAGAGTTATTTGTTTCGGAAGGATAGCTTAGAAGGTACTAATGTGGAATTAGTGAAGTCAAATCAGGCATCAAGGAGTATGGTGAAGGGTTAATTACTAATTAGCTTAAATTGGGGAATTTGGAGCGAGGGTCCTATCTATATATAGAGCAAGTGTTGTTGTGTCTTGTGAAAAATGCTCTTCACCACCTTCGATGAAAGCTACGCATAATCATATACTAATCATTACATTTTCCTAGTTAACTCCTTTTTAGGATTAATTGATTCTGTCAACCATTTGTTGTAACAATATGATGTTGTAACACAAGCCGTTCGAAGAACAACTACAATTGGACACCAACAATTAATTGGAAATATCACATAAACGACTATTATTATGATTATTATCATTTATAAATTCGACCATGAGAAGAAGGTAGAGAACAAAGATCATTGCTTTGTAGAAAAAGAAAAAGTAGATGGATAGATGATGAAATAAAAGAGATGTAATCGGCTCTATAATATAGCCTACAATGAATCGATATCCTATCTTATCTCAAAAACCCCTAATATTTGGGACGGTTTAATAACCATCTAATATCTCATTACTAACTTATATTTTCGGACTTTATAAATTTATAATACAAAAAACATGCAGCAGAAAATAAAAAAATCCTGCGTATAAGAAAAACAATAAAAAAAACATCACGCCTGCAAAGCAACACCTTTAAGAAAAATGTTACATTAGCTTCAACAATATAATCCCATGCAAAGTTGAGTTTAGGGCATCCTTAACAAACTCTATGAGTGATTAAACCAAGATTTACAATGGAACTTAAATAAACCATAGGGGACCATTTCTATAATTATAGTAAAAAAAAAGAATTAATGAAAAGGATCATTATTTGATTGAATTTAATTTTGATTTTAATTATGTGTCCACGTGGTTGAAAGGTAAAAGGGGATATTAACTTGAAGAGGAAGAAAGTGGAAGCTTTGTCGGATCACGGATGGTGTTCCCGTGAAAGTGGTCCGGTCCCTCCATCCACCACACATCCGTCTTTCTTTTCTCCGACGGCCATGATGATCCCAAAAAGGTTTATAAGTTAATTACGATTTTTTTTAATACAAATGATATGACTTATGAAAGAATATAAGATTTTTGAAATTTGAAATGACTAGTAGTAGGATGTATTGTTACTCATAAATTTTGATATAATAAACAAGTATTATACTAAACTTAATAGCTTTGGTTTTATTGAGTCTTTTGTAAAATGATTCATGTGATTTTGTTGGATTTTTCATATCGTATAGATTATAGGCAGGTAGCAGATGATTTATAACCATTTCAGCTTCTCCATGTCTTTGTAGTTTAATATTTGTAGGGTTAATTTGTAAATAAGTATAAGACATTTTTAATGATTTTCAGGTTCATGCAACTTTGCTATATTACATGGATGAAAATATGTTGTATGAATTGATAAATTGTGAAAATATACTAGATTTTATTTTTGTGATGAGCTCTCAATTAATTTTATGGTGACTATAGTACTAGTTTGTTTGAAAAAAAATACAGGACTTTATTTTGACTTGTAATAATAAAATACAAAGTTTTCTTTTCGAAAAATTCAACTCGAACTTATCAAGATATCACCTAACGATCATTATTATATGCTTATGAGACTAAATATGATTCACATGTTTTTCACGATTCATTATTGATGAGATAATGAAGTCGAGATTCCAATTGTATATGTCATTATTCATAAGGGAACTAAAAACATAAATTATGAAAATATGATTTTTCACGTGAGTAATGATCTTCCAAGCTAAACTTGATCGTCTTTTAAGTTTTAAGTGGAATTGAAGAACATAAGTAGAAAATATGAGAAGGGCTTAAAATGTTTTTGAGTTGACTAATTTTACAATTCAATTATAATCTTAAAATAAAGAGCCAAATATTATTCAGTTTATTTTATTATAGTAAATTAATAAACGCGTTTTGTTAACTACTATCTACAGACATTAAAAAAACAGGATTATCACACATATTGACCGTTATGCTAATCATAGCTTTTCGTTTGTTTGTGTTTATCAAAACCTTAAAAAGCATCTCTAACCTCCCAAACTTTGTTGGAACTAACACAATGATATTTTACAAAACTGCTATGTTTCTATTGGAATAATAATTATAATATTTAAATCCTTGGCTCAATTAGTCCATTTGTTACTTTTTAAGTTTGTATCTTGTTGGACTCTACTGATACTCGAATTTTTGTTAAAGTAGTGGAATTTATAGAATCGAAGATGAGTGAAAATTTATTAAAACTAAAACCTATGACTATTTTTATATTAAAGTTAAAATTTTTAAATATATGTAGTAATAAATTTTGTACGTGTGCTGAGGTGGTGCTCCCACGCGATGGGTATATAATTAGGTGCTGTAAATGTCTTTTGAAAAAGGAAAGGAGTCACGTGCGCCGACAGCCTGAAATACAAACCCATCACGTGATCACATTTTTCATGAAAACTTGAAGCCAACGGTTCTATCTTTGGACCAAAATCCAGTGTCCATACTCATATCTTTTTTATGTTTTCCATCACATAAAATAATACTAAATTTTTTGTACTCTTTATGAAAACATTTATCAAAATTCTTACATCTAAATATATTACATCTTTGACTTCTCGTTCAAGTAAGATAGATTCTTGGAACTTGCAATATTTAGTCTGATATGGTTGATATGTCAATCCGGGTGATATTTTCATCAAAATAATATAACTGTTAGAAATACAATAAAGTAATAATATTAATGATTTTTTGTTGAAATATTATACCAAGTATAGACGGACAGTTTCATCTTCTTCTTCTTCTTTTTTTGTTTTCTTTTTTTGCATTTATTAAGGATTTATCTTGATTCCTACATATGACATATAAATTATGTTAATATAATTGACTTGCTACTAGAGGTTAATTTAGTTTATATTTAAAGCTACAACAATATTTTGGTTATTAAGAAATTTGATACAACTAATAGATATAGCCATCACAGAGTCCCCGTTATTATCAGTTAAATTGTTTATTAGAATTTTGACAAATTAGTGAGTCAACACAGACTCGGATTTAATCTGTTATTCAAAGAAGACTATAAAATCGTGCTAAAAATGCTATACCGAATTGTATTTTTTTTTCCTAATGATACTAGTCTTGACTCTTGAGTTCACAAATTACTTTTGCGAAGTCAATAGTTCTCTAAAATAATGTATTGCAATTAAACAATATTATTAATCATAAAAAACACATTGATAAGGCATATTACTATACGTATACAAAATGCTCAGATGTTATTTTTCGTATTTTGAGAAATGACATGAAAACCGTATTTTTTCATTAAGCCCAAACGGAAGTAATGTATAGTGAGTATACGGCATTGTGCATTCTTCGGGCCAACGTATAGTCCAAAACATCGGGCTTCTACATTTTGGGCCTATACTTATAAAGGCTTCTAAATCTACAGAGATTCTACACCAAATCATTGTGAATTAGGCATTGTTCTGATTTGAAGACTTAATAGCGATCTAGGTATCTTGATAGAATTTAATGATAATGAAATGCCTAGAATCGACATGTAACTAAGGGTTAATTAACAATCAAAAGTATTTTTTTTAATGGTTTTCCAAAATTAGAAAATGAAAAACCAGGGAAAGATATTAAAGTTGGACCGTCCTTTAAAATGTTAAAAGTATATGGAATATATAGATAGTTGACAAATGTGACACAAAATAAAAGGGAAGAAAAAGGACATGAAAACAGTATGATGCATGATAAAGCAGAATCGAGCACATGGAATTCCTAATTATCTATAAAAAATTTAAAGCATGTTAGCATCGTCACTAGAACGAGCGAGAGGAATAATGATAATGTTATCATAAACAGTGACCTAAGAATTTCAAAACATCATTGAATATTTCCACTTTCTTTTGACATTTTCCTTGTTCATCATCTAGAAAAAGAAAAGGTTGAAGATATTCGACTCGACAACTACCTCCGACCTTCCACTAAAGTGTTGTTTTCCTATGAAATGACATAATCAATTAGTGTAACAAATCAATATTATAACTTTTATGTCACAAGTTTGATATTAAATAATACTTAATTTGTTTATTAAGATCATCGATCTTTAGATTGTTTTCATTACACAATTAGAACAAATATCAACAACGTAAACCGTTATAAAATTTGGCATCCAATATACTATACAACGTGGCAAATTTATCCAGATTGTGTCACATACCAACATAGATGTCATGTCAATACGAACAAATTTTATTAGAGTAAGTTACAGTTTTGGTCCCTGTGGTTGACATGAAATTACAGTTTTGGTCATTCTTTTGAAATCTCACAGTTTTGGTCCCTGTGGTGACCCAAAAGTTGCGGAGATGGTCCTTGGATCCATTACCGTTAAATCCCATGGCGTTAAGTCAGTCGTGTGCCCATCACGTGGGGGCAAAATAGTCATTTCGCTTACTCTTCTTCCTCCTCTCTCTGTGGGTTATAGATATACATTGATCCCGATTACCTCTCTAATTCGTTATCCTCCGCCGTCAACCACCACCGGTGGATCCTCAATGAGGAATTTGGCAAAAGTTCTAACTGTTCTCCTCGTCTTCTACCTATTTGCTGCAACATCGATGGCTGAGATCAAATTTGTAAAGATGCCATCCGACGACCGAGGTCTAATCCTCTTCGATTACTTCGAATTCATACATACTGGTCATGTCTCCATTGCTGTCTCCGTCGTGTCGGTAACCTCTATGCCGGTCACCTTCAACATATCACAACCTGATCATTCACGTTTTGGTTTCTACCTTCTCTCGGAAGAAGCGCGATCTCTATTCCTCGACGAGTGGAGATGGTCGAATATTTCATGCACCATGGATTCCAAGTATATCTCAGTCCTCTTTACTTTCAAAGATCTCCCCAATCCTCTTCAGTCTTCCTTCAACAAATCCTACCCGGTGACATATCCGAATGAGTACTCACTCTATTTCGCCAACTGCAACACCTTATCTCATGTGATAATGGATGTCCGTACAAATGTTTACAACATGGATAATGGCACTATCAAAGATTATTTATCAGCAAGGATAATGATAGCGTATGACTTATATAGTTGTATCCAGTCCAATGTGATTGTCAGCAAACCAATCACATCGGACTGGGGGACTTGATGATATTAGGTCCATCGGCTGACCCGAATAGCATGACAACACGACTTGACGGCTGCTGGACGGCATTACTTGACAGCACGACGTGGCTGCCAGCCCTGCTCGGCAGCACGGCGTGACAGCCCGCCAGCCAGCCAACGACATTGCTTGGCTGGATCTCTTGGCAGCCTTACTTGACAGCACTGCTAGCTGGGCCTGAATTGGGCTGGCCCAAGGCCTGACCTAATTGTCCCCTATAAATAGAGCATGAAGGGAGCTTTAGCTCCTTAAGTCATCAGTCTCCACTCTCTACTACCCTCTTCACATACACTACGATGGTGTTCTCCGGCGAGGAGAAACCATTTCATCTCGCATACCGAACTGACTTGATCGTCGGAGCCTGCTCCCGGGGCACACGCCCTGGGACGGTTCTAACGGTTTCGTTCTCTGATTGCAGCCAGGAATCACATCGGGAACTCGCTAGCGGCACCCACTTCAGACCACGGATCCATATCTGATATCAATACCCGATGATCCGGTTCCATGTTGCATCAGATAACAAAGCTCCCACGACTTTACTTCATTTTCTCAATCATTTATATGTCGAACCATTCGACCCTACATGCAGGTGGCAACAAGCGTCGAAGAGGCGGTCATGATGGTATATTCAGGTATACCGTATGGTGGTGATGCATATTCACCGCTAGAAAGAGAGCGATTAGAGAGAATAGAGAAGAACCTACCGTTTGTCGCTGGTGGTGGTGGTGGTTCTAGAGAGAGATATAGATAGGGATGGCAACAGGCCGGTTTCGGGTCCAATGGGACAACTGGGTAAAATAATAGTCCAACCCAATTAGGTGGAACTAGATGGAACACGCCTCTTTTTTTCTGCACTTGACGAATATACCCTTTTGACTTCTTCTTCCCGCTTTCACGTAATCCGCAGCTATCACCTCTTTTGACTTCTTCTTCCCGCTTTCAACAAGTTATCTTATTCTTCTTCTCGCCATCGCCGATAGCAACAGTCCACCCAAGGACGATTCACGATTGATCGTCCTTTCTTCTTCTCGCCATCGCTGATAATTCTGCAGCAATTGTCGATCAGTGATACTCACCCAAATCAGGTTTGAATTTTATTGATTCTCGCTTTATTGATTCTCGCTTAATACGAATTCCTGGTATAATGTTTGCAGATTATTGATTCTCGCTTTATTGATTCTCGCTTTATAGATTATTCACAGAACAATTCATTATTATAAAAATCAAAGTACAATTTTGCATAAGAAAGAAATGACAGTGGAATGCTATGATACGCAACAGTCTCTACTCACTTTTTTCCTCTTAATCTACAATTAGATGCAAGAAAATTTAATGTTATGCTTCATTATTGTGGCCACTTGCAAAATGCATTAATGAAAATTTATATTTGTATACGACGTTTTAGTTATGTGTTTAAGATGGGTTTGCTTATTCTCCTGTTATGATTAATAGATTAATCCAAATTTAGCGTACTTAGGTCTCAATTTGGATTTGCTTCCTTATTTTCCCACGAGTGTTCCAGGATGATATGCAGACTACTACCCCGAAAGAAAGTCGCCCAGTTCTGGAAACAACGTTCTTTTTTTACCACAATACTATTGAATTTTTTTCAATTATAGCATTCACTTTTCATGTTAATGTCTATTATGACATTTATTTGTATTTTTTCAATTATAGGATTTAACTTCCATTTTAATATCGATATAGCATTTTACTTTTATAACAAGACACTAAATCTTTTTTTTTTCTATTTTAAGTTGTCGTCCCGGCTTCTAAATGCCATAAGGAATAATTGGAATTAGCTTTTCTATTGACCGACTTGTGTATCTTATTGTAATAGTGTGTCATAGTCTTAGCAGGGGTAATTTTTTCTAATGGTTACAAGTGTATTAGATATGTTTCTAATTTGTTTACATGTTTTTTATAAACTTGTAGATATGTATCGTAATCTTTTGCTCATATATGTTAAAGTATTAGACATCTACATTAAGTTGTTAATGTGTCTAGCTACAATTAGAGTTTGGTTACTTGAATGTGAGGAAAAAGAAGCTCAAAGGAGACAACTGGGCCAAAGTACATTAGAATCACATTCGATAAGGTCTGCAGTAATACAACATATCACACGTGCATCTGATATTAACTGTATAAAGGAGTTACGTATGGATAGAAATGCATTTGCAGTTTTGTGTCAGTTACTACAAACTCGTGGTGGATTACTAGATGATGGTTTTGTGTCCATTGAGGAGCAGGTAGCTATATTTTTAAACATATTAGCTCACCACACAAAAAACAGAAGTATTCAAGTTAGATTCTATCGGTTAGGGGAAACAATAAGTCGTTATGTTCATCGAGTATTGGGTGCTTTAATGCATTTGCAAGACATATTGTTTGTGAAGCCAACGCCTGTTCCAAATGATAGTACGTACACCCGATGGAAATGGTTCAAGGTAAGTATTATAACATTATTATTATATATTACAAATAACATAGGTTTTTAATTAACAATGAATTAATTTTTAATTTATAGGGTTGTCTAGGAGCAATTGATGGAACTTATATTCAAGTTAATGTACTTGAGTCAGATAAACCAAGGTACCAAACGAGAAAAGTTAATATAGCAACCAATGTTTTAGGTGTTTGTAATCACGACATGAACTTTGTCTACGTCTTAGCTGGTTGGGAAGGTTCAGCTACTAATTCTAGGGTTTTGCGGGATGCAATTACTAAACCTAACGGATTAATCATCCCATTTGGTAAGCTAAAACATTAATTACTAAACACTGAATGTACACATAGTTGCATATTCATACCTAATACCTTAATTCTTATAGGTAACTATTATTTGGCTGATGGAGGTTATATCAACGGTGAATGTTTTTTAGCACCATATAGAGGTACTAGTATCATTTATGGGAATGGGAAGACGGTACTCGTGCACCTACAAATAAGGAGGAATATTTTAACATGAAACACTCACAAGCGAGGAATGTTATTGAGAGGTGTTTTGGTCTACTTAAGAGACGTTGGGCTATATTAAGAAGTCCTTCATTTTATCGTATAAGAATTTAAGGGCGAATTATCATAGCATGTGCGTTGCTACATAATTTTATTAGGACGCACATGGATATGGATCCAGCGGAAAGCATGCCAATCACTCCTGAGGATATGCCTCTCGAGGAAGATCAACCAAATCAGGCCGAAGGGGTGGATGTTGTTGAATCTAGCAACGAATGGACTCAATGGAGGGATGATTTAGCCCAAGAAATGTTTGAATCTTGGATGTCAACTAGAGCTTAGTTAATGTTTTTCGAATTTTAGAACTTCTATTTTTAAGTTTGTTATGTTTAAATGTTATGGATGTTAGGCACTTTGAATTTTGTGTATCTTATTATTAATTGTAACGAACTTGGTGGATGAATTGTTATAAAATTTTCCATTTTTTATCTATTTACATTTGTTATGGATAATATGTCAAATGCAGATAACAAATCATGGCAGATAGGCGTCAATAGACTCAAGAAGAAGAGGATGCATTGATTACCAATCTTCAAGACATTGTCGTGATCGGTGGTAGAGGTGATAACGGAAGTTTTCGGCCTGGAACCTATGACCAAGTTGTTCTAAAGTTGCGGGAAAATTTATCGGGATTAATATAACGGCCAAGCACGTACAAAACAAAATCATACGTTTAAAGGATAAATTTTCTGCTGCATATGATATGCAGAATGCAAGTGGATGATGCTCGCAAATGTGTAATAGTTGATTCTCCTGAGATTTTAGAGGAATATTTAAAGGTCAGTGGTTATATATTATTTTTTTCATATCTAACTATTAGTTATATCTTCTTATGTGTAACTTTGTTTGTTTTGCTAGAAACATCCAAACAAAAACTATGTCGCGAATAAACCATTCCTTGCATATGAGCGTCTAGCAAATGTGTTTGGTAAGGATCGAGCTATAGGAAGTATGGCTGAATCTGCGGCTGATGCGAATGAAGAAGAAGGAGAATGTTTTCCATCGCCTAACTCTAATCCTCCAAACTCCACAAATTCCAGCAATCCAAATCCTAGAGACTCGACAAAAAAGAAAAAGAGAAAAGTCACTGCATCTGAAGAAGTAACAAAGATAATTGAAAAGGGATTCGCTACTGTATCTGAGGATATCCAGAAAATGACTAAGACTGTTATAACGTCTTCTACTAACGACCTAACAGAGTTAAAAGTCATACATGAGGAATTGAAGACCATGGATTTTTCTTCTTTAGAAATCATGCAGGTTTATTTAAAGTTCGCAAAAAACGCGAATTTGTTACCGATGTGGAATAGCTTGGACACAGCTAGCAAACCATTTTTTGCGAAGGCTATATTGGAAGAAGGCAATTGAAGTTCATTATTTTTTATTTGAAGTTATAGAGTTTGAAACCATTTGAATTAGGAACTTTGTTAATTTTGAAGCGATTTTGATTATTTGGTATTATGACTACTTTTAATATATGCATTTTAATTAATTTTTTTACAATTGTTAATTTTATAGTTACCTTTGTTATATGAAGTTTTTCTATAATTTTTGAAAAAGGGCAATATGGTCATTTTATCATCTTGTTCTGTTCTGTTCTAGTATTACCAAACACTATACAAATCATTTATCCTGTCCAGTAACACCCCAATTTTCACACAATTTTTTTTTTTACAAACTTTATTACAACGTTTGAAAACAAACCAAGTATTTTCATTACAAACGGGGTATCACGAATTTGTTTCACAACCACGGTTCAAACCTGTTTATCATACATTTTTCACATTAACAAATGTTACGGTCCCACACCCGACTCTTCTAACGCCCCTCCGATTTACCTGAGTACATAGCATTTAAAACAAATACGTGAGACAAAATGTAACGCCCCAAATTTTTTTAACCATTTATATTACATAAAAGCATATTTTACAAAATATGGTTCATGAAAAAGTATTGTATTCATTTCCAAATACAACAACGGGGGTTACAAATACAAATATCACACAACCATAAGTTTAAGGAAAGGATTTAACCAATACCAATACATGGTAGCTGTACCAGCTCCACTCTTCACAATAACTTATATCTTCGTACCTGAGCCTGGAATACATGGCATAAAAATAGATTACGTAAGACAAAATGTCTCGTGAGTTACATGAGTTTTAGACTTAAACTTTAAAGTTCTTTTCCAAACTTTTGTAAAATTTTTATAACGTAAACCATTGTCTAAAACAACATTATATAAACATACTGTACCTTTTTTTTTCTTCTCGAAATCATATTATGATAAACTTTACAAAAATACTATCTTTTATACTTTCTTTGACTGGTTTTATAAACTTGCTGGGATTTTTATACTTAGGGCGTTAATCACTATAAGTGATACCCCAAGTCTCTACAATTAGAAAGAACGGATCAATGCTAACAGTAGAATTGCTGAGGCAGTCTACTTCGCGAAGGGGTTGTCCCCAGTAGACTCCTTACCTAACCCGGGTAGGTTGGAACATAGTTCCCTTACTAACAATGCTAGTCACAATACCAGTCAAACATAAAATACTTTTCTGAAACTAAAACATTACTTGCACGAGAAATGGCTAAATGCCAAACTTTTGACTCAAACATATCTTTATCATAGTTTAGGCTATCGCCAAGAATCATACTTTCAAATATAGCAGTTAACTTTCTATTTAAACTAGAAAGTGTACCATTTTTGCAATATTTTTCACATATAAAAATATATATAAAATCTGAAAAATACTTACTTACTTGCCATGTATCCCAAAATGGGTAAAAAAAATGCTACATGTACTCACCTTATGACTCTTTGAAAATCGTTTAGATGTCCCTCGGTTCTTTTCCCTTCCGGTGTCTAATTATTTGACTTGCACCTATATATAGTATATGATACATTAATTACATTTTCATTGACTCTATAACATGTTAGAGTCCTTATTACACCATCAATGGTCAAAACCATTGTATAACTCTAGAATGACCAACTTTAGTTAAATCGTATATTGTGCGTATTGTACTACAGTGCTCTCGAGGGGTCGTATTTTAATTCCGACAACTTCCCATGAAATCTTATGCTATTTTAGACTTGTGTTTCAAGTTTGAAGTCTATCGGACAAATCTAGCTAAAATCTCAAAATCAAGTTTGGACAATTACTTGATTTTTTAGCCACTGCTTGCTACAGTGATTTTCCGCGAGGTCGGATTATTGATTTAACAATTTTCCACATGTTTTCATACCATTTTAAGGCTATGGTATAAGTTACGGGTCGATCGGACAAGTCTAGCATCGAGTTCCAAACTCAAAAATTGGACAGAATGGTTTTCCAGGAGAGCACGACTCGTGCTCTTTTCCTTCTATGGGAAGCACGACTCGTGTGCTTCCTGGGCTCCTTTTCCTTGGCCGATTTTTGTGCTGCAGGTCCTTTAGTCCGAGGATTAAGTCCTTAATATGTAACTTAATCATTTTAAAGTCTCTTTTAGGCCTAAAATAGCAGTTTACTTATAGTTTTAAACCATGGAATCATCAATTCCATTCCAAGGCTTAAAACATTCCCGTAATGCCCATTTTTGACCAAAAACCATTTTGTTTGATTTTTAAGTTTGGTGCAAATTTCTTACACTCTTTATGACCCTTTGGACTTGCTAAATCAATGGAAACCAGTTTCAAACCCATAAACCCAATTTCTAGGGTTCTTGAGTTCAAACCCATTTCTATGGATTTTTACCAAAATTTCAATAACTCTTTAAAATTCTTGTGTATCTACGTGATACTTTGGTCTAACTTGATGGTGATGAACTCCTGGAAACATCCCATGATCTTCATCACATGAATTTCCAGATTTCATATGAAGAAGATGATGAATAGTGGAGTTCTTACCTTGATTCTAAGAAATCTTCAATTCCTTCTTCCAATTCTTGAAAAATCTTCTAAACCTCTTCTTCTTCCCGTATCTCCTTGCTCTCTCTCGATATGTCTACAAGTTTCTGGAGAATGAGTGATAAATCACTCATTTATGTTTATTTTTATTTATAAAAATTTTGCAAATTTGGTCCCTAAGCTTGCATTCTTTAGACTTTTGACACTAACACTTATGTTGGCCACTTGGAACTATAATTCTTGCATTTTAGTCCTAAATCATAAATAAAGTTTGTATTAATTTCCACATTTGGTCAAATGACCAATTTACCCTTTATGTGAAAAATGACTAAATTACCCCTTTCAACCAAAATTTCTCATATTATTACATATAAAGCTTTAAAGTACACACATCTTATATTACATATTTATATAGTAAATTTTTGGTCGTTTCAACTACCTCCCCCTAATTAGGATTCCGTCCTCGGAATCACTTCATAATCTGTAAAATTAGGGTATCTTCTTTTCATGCTTTCCAAGGTTTCCCAAATTAAATCTGAACCCAGTGAATGCTTCCACTTGACCAATACCAGATCAATCTCTCTATTCCTTAATTTCTTGGTTTTCACCTCCAACATCGCCTCTGGTTCTTCAACTAGTCTGTTGGATGCTTCCACTCTTACTTCTTCTAAAGGAATGGTTAATTCCTTCTTTCCAAAGTACTTCTTAAGATAGCATACATGAAATGTATCATGTATTCCCCTGAGTTCTTGTGGCAACTCCAGCTTGAAGGCTTGTAAACCAATTCTTTTCAGTATTTTGAAGGGTCCAATGTATCTTGGACTTAACTTCCCTTTCTTGCCAAATCTTATCACCCCTTTCCAAGGTGATACTTTTATCATCACCAAATCGCCTTCTTTTAGATCATATGGTCTTTTCTTCAAATTTGAGTAGCTTCTTTGGCGATCTTGCGCGGCTTTCATGTTGGACTGTATTACACCAATCTTTTCATTTGTCATTCTTACAATTTCTGGTCCAGTGAGTTTTGCTTCACCTGCTTCTAACCAACACACTGGGGTTCTACATTTTCTACCGTATAAGGCTTCAAAAGGCGGCATCTTGATGCTTGAGTGGTAACTATTGTTATACGAGAATTCTACTAATGGTAGGTGCTGGTCCCAATTACCTCCAAAATCGATAGCACACGATCTCAACATATCCTCCAAGGTCTGGATAGTACGTTCGCTTTGCCCATCTGTCTGAGGGTGATAGGCTGTACTCATCTTGATTCGTGTCCCCATCTTTTCTTGTAGAGAATCCCAGAAATTTGACGTGAATCGAGGATCTCTATCTGAGACTATGGACAAAGGTGCTCCATAACGTCTGATCACTTCATCGATGTATAACTGGGCTAATTCTCCAAGTGAGGCAGTTTCTTTCATTGCGAGGAATAGGGCACTTTTAGTCAATCTGTCAACAATGACCCATATACTATCGTGTCCTCTTCGTGTTCTCGGCAGCCCCATGACAAAATCCATGGTTAGTTCTTCCCATTTCCCTTCTGGTATCTGTAATGACTGCGCATTACCATACGGTACCTGATGTTCTGCTTTTACTTGTGCACAAGTGTCACAGTGGGATATGTACTTTGCTATTCTCTTCTTCATTCCTGGCAACCAATAATGCTGCTTCAAATCTTGATATGTTTTTGTACTTCCAGGATGTATAGAATACTTGGATTTGTGAGAATCGTCCAAGATTATCTTTCTAGTTGCCCCATACTTAGGGACCCAAATACGTCCCTTAAAAGTACGTAACCCGAGAGTATTCACTTCAAACATCACCTTTTTCCCAAGCTTTTCTTTCTTTATGTTCTCTTCAGTTAAAGCATCGTCTTGTGCTTCTTTAATCTTTTGAATTAAAGTTGAGATCACTTCAATTCGCATGGATCTTCCTTTAATAACTTTTTCACGAACCTTTCGGCTTAACGCATCGGCTACTACATTAGCTTTTCCTTCATGGTAAATTATCTCACAATCATAATCATTCACCAACTCAATCCACCTTGTCTGTCGTAGATTCAATTCTTTCTGAGTGAAAAGATATTTTAGACTTTTATGATCTGTATATATCTTGTATTTCGTCCCATACAGATAGTGCCTCCAAATCTTCAATGCAAACACAATTGCAGCCAATTCTAGACCATGAGTAGTGTAACGTGTTTCTGCATCTTTTAGCTGTCTAGAAGCATAGGCGATAACTTTGCCCTGTTGCATAAGTACACAACCAAGTCCTCTATTAGACGCATCGCTGTATACTACAAACTCTTCTGTGCCTTCTGGTAGAGATAATACTGGGGCTTCACACAGCTTCTTCTTTAATATATCAAAAGCTTCTTGTTGTTTTTCTCCCCAGACGAACTTCACTTCCTTCCGCGTTAGCTGCGTCAATGGCACTGCTATTTTAGAAAAATCTTGGATAAACCGTCGGTAATAACCGGCTAATCCAAGAAAACTCCTAACTTCTGTAGGTGTCTTCGGTGCATCCCATTTCATTACCGCTTCTATTTTAGCTGGGTCCACTTTAATACCTTCAGCTGAAACCACATGACCCAAAAATTGAACTTCCCGCAACCAAAAATCACACTTTGACAACTTCGCGTATAACTGTTCATTCTTCAAAGTACGCAACACTTCACGCAGGTGCACTTCATGCTCCGCCTCACTTTTCGAATAAACTAAAATATCATCAATGAAAACGATGACAAATCTGTCAAGAAATGGTTTACAGACCCTATTCATAAGGTCCATAAACACAGCTGGGGCATTAGTGAGACCAAATGGCATCACTAAAAATTCATAGTGGCCATATCGGGTTCGGAATGCAGTTTTACATACATCTTCATCTTTCACCCGAACTTGATGATATCCAGAACGAAGATCAATTTTAGAGAAATAACTAGCTCCCTGCAACTGATCAAATAAATCATCAATTCGAGGCAAAGGGTATCGATTCTTGATTGTCACCTTATTAAGCTCGCGGTAATCTATACACATACGCATAGTACCGTCCTTCTTTTTGACAAATAACACTGGAGCTCCCCAAGGAGAAGAGCTGGGACGAATAAACCCCTTGTCAAGAAGTTCTTGCACCTGAGACATAAGTTCTCTCATCTCTGTAGGAGCAAGACGGTATGGTGCCCGAGCAATGGGACCCGCTCCAGGAACCAGATCAATACGAAATTCAACTTGCCTAATGGGTGGTAACCCAGGTAAGTCATCAGGAAAAACTTCAGGGAACTCATTGACCACTTTTATATCTTCCATCTTCTGTTTCTCTTTCTTCCCATTCATCACATAGGCGATAAATGATTCACATCCCTTATGGATACATTTACGGGCTTTAATAGCAGTAATGAGACTTTGCATGTTCTTCCGGCGTTCCCCGTATATATAAACTTTACTACCGTCAGGCATTTTGATCGATACTATTCGTTTTCCACAGAGAATTTTAGCATTATGAGCTCCAAGCCAATCCATTCTAATAACGATATCAAATCCTTTAATCCCGATAGGTAGCAAGTTTGCCTTTAGGATTCGCCCATTAATTTCTACCGGACATTCCTCATACACATGACGTACTGTAACTAGTTCCCCATTCGCGACTTCTATTACACATGTATCATCTAATGGTTTCATTGACATGTTCAGAAGCTTACTAAAGTCATGGGATACAAAAGACAAATGTGCTCCAGAATCAAAAAGAACGTAAGCAGGTTGTGAGTTAACAATGAGTGTACCTGCAACCACATCCTGGTCTTCTTTAGCCTCATCAAGAGTCATCTGAAATGCTCTGCCTTTCGTCTTTGCTGGCTCTGTCTTCTTATTGCTTGCAGTAGAAACTAACGTCTCATTCTTCTTCTTGGGACAGTTGGTACTGTAATGTCCCTTTTCATGACAATTGAAACATTCCACCTCGCTGATATCTTTCACCTTGCAATCTTTAGCCTGGTGACCCGGAAGACCACATTTGTAGCACCCACTAGTGCCCTTCTTACATTCTCCACCATGTCTCTTTCCACACTTCTTGCATTCTTTAACCTCTCCTTGCTTAGAAAACCCCGATGAAACACGACTCTTCTTATTTGCTCCAGAGATTCCTGAAGACTTTCGCTTTTCCGCAAATGCTTGTCGTTCCTTAGCCTTTTTCTCAATCATACTTTCAACCCGAGCCGCGGATTCAATAGCTTCATCAAGAGTAGTAGCCTTGCCAACTTCTAGCGAGTATTCTGCCGGCAATCCATTAACATACCGGTTTATCATTCCGGCCTCGGTCGGTAGTGTATCTTCCAGAAATGGCAGCATCTCACAGAACTTTTTAGTGTATTCGTCCACCGTCTGTTTTTCCTTTGCAAGGGCAAAGAATTCATTAACCAGATTCTCTCGATGTCTAGCTGAACAGAACTTGCCCTTCAATCGTTGAACGAACTCGTCCCAAGTCAACGCATCCACAAAATCACTCCCCTTGATTCGGCGGAGAGTGTTCCACCAAGTAAGAGCTTCAGCCTTTAACATCTGAGAAGCAAACCCTACTTTCATATCCTCTTCGCAGCGGCAGATGCGAAGAACTTGTTCCATTTCAGTAAACCACCGTATTGTTATTCGCGGATCCATTTCCCCGTTGAATTCCTTTGGCCGACAGGACATAAAGTCCTTAAAAGTGCAGATTCCTTTAGTCTTAAACTGAGGCTGTGATTTGGAAGAAGAATCTCCCTGAGAAGAAGCCTGTATTGGATTAGTGCCTTCAGGAGCCACACTCTTCTCGCTATCTTCAGGTTGCGACCTAGATCTTTCACCCAGTCGCTCATCCAAAAGACGGGTCATTTCTTGTCTGTTTTGCACTTGTGAATCATGCAATAATTTCTGAATTGCCTCTAAAGTCAATGGAGGTGGATTAGCCTCACCCCTGGAATTGCCATCATCAACGGCTTGGGGCGGTCGGGGAGGGACAGGAGGCCTTGCATTGGGATTTGGGTTTTCCGCATATGACCCTTGACCACTTCTGGTTCGCATCTTGCTATAAAATTTCAAGTATTTTAGTATTTCATATTATACCATAATATTAACTTATTTCATTTCCACCAACTTCTCAGTATTCCCTCGCGGCACACGAGGCCCAATACGCGTCCTGTGATTATGATAATACGGGCCCATATTATCATAATCACCTACACATATAGTTCCCAATGTTTCCCCTCGGTTATACTGTTCACTGGTGTCCATTTGCTACTTTTAACTCATAAATATGCTCATAAAATTTTTATTAACAACTAATGTCTTAATATATTAAGACATGACAATTAAGTAACTAACTTTAACTGACTATATTACTAGTCTAAGCCTAGGAGTGGAATGATCCAATCCTAATTCGCTTAAACTATGGCTCTGATACCAACTTGTAACGCCCCAAATTTTTTTAACCATTTATATTACATAAAAGCATATTTTACAAAATATGGTTCATGAAAAAGTATTATATTCATTTCCAAATACAACAACGGGGGTTACAAATACAAATATCACACAACCATAAGTTTAAGGAAAGGATTTAACCAATACCAATACATGGTAGCTGTACCAGCTCCACTCTTCACAATAACTTATATCTTCGTACCTGAGCCTGGAATACATGGCATAAAAATAGATTACGTAAGACAAAATGTCTCGTGAGTTACATGAGTTTTAGACTTCAACTTTAAATTTCTTTTCCAAACTTTTGTAAAATTTTTATAACGTAAACCATTGTCTAAAACAACATTATATAAACATATTGTACCTTTTTTTTTCTTCTCAAAATCATATTATGATAAACTTTACAAAAATACTATCTTTTATACTTTCTTTGACTGGTTTTATAAACTTGCTGGGATTTTTATACTTAGGGCGTTAATCACTATAAGTGATACCCCAAGTCTCTACAATTAGAAAGTACGGATCAATGCTAACAGTAGAATTGTTGAGGCAGTCTACTTCGCGAAGGGGTTGTCCCCAGTAGACTCCTTACCTAACCCGGGTAGGTTGGAACATAGTTCCCTTACTAACAATGCTAGTCACAATACCAGTCAAACATAAAATACTTTTCTGAAACTAAAACATTACTTGCACGAGAAATGGCTAAATGCCAAACTTTTGACTCAAACATATCTTTATCATAGTTTAGGCTATCGCCAAGAATCATACTTTCAAATATAGCAGTTAACTTTCTATTTAAACTAGAAAGTGTACCATTTTTGCAATATTTTTCACATATAAAAATATATATAAAATCTGAAAAATACTTACTTACTTGCCATGTATCCCAAAATGGGTAAAAAAAATGCTACATGTACTCACCTTATGACTCTTTGAAAATCGTTTAGATGTCCCTCGGTTCTTTTCCCTTCCGGTGTCCAATTATTTGACTTGCACCTATATATAGTATATGATACATTAATTACATTTTCATTGACTCTATAACATGTTAGAGTCCTTATTACACCATCAATGGTCAAAACCATTGTATAACTCTAGAATGACCAACTTTAGTTAAATCGTATATTGTGCGTATTGTACTACAGTGCTCTCGAGGGGTCGTATTTTAATTCCGACAACTTCCCATGAAATCTTATGCTATTTTAGACTTGTGTTTCAAGTTTGAAGTCTATCGGACAAATCTAGCTAAAATCTCAAAATCAAGTTTGGACAATTACTTGATTTTTTAGCCACTGCTTGCTACAGTGATTTTCCGCGAGGTCGGATTATTGATTTAACAATTTTCCACATGTTTTCATACCATTTTAAGGCTATGGTATAAGTTACGGGTCGATCGGACAAGTCTAGCATCGAGTTCCAAACTCAAAAATTGGACAGAATGGTTTTCCAGGAGAGCACGACTCGTGCTCTTTTCCTTCTATGGGAAGCACGACTCGTGTGCTTCCTGGGCTCCTTTTCCTTGGCCGATTTTTGTACTGCAGGTCCTTTAGTCCGAGGATTAAGTCCTTAATATGTAACTTAATCATTTTAAAGTCTCTTTTAGGCCTAAAATAGCAGTTTACTTATAGTTTTAAACCATGGAATCATCAATTCCATTCCAAGGCTTAAAACATTCCCGTAATGCCCATTTTTGACCAAAAACCATTTTGTTTGATTTTTAAGTTTGGTGCAAATTTCTTACACTCTTTATGACCCTTTGGACTTGCTAAATCAATGGAAACCAGTTTCAAACCCATAAACCCAATTTCTAGGGTTCTTGAGTTCAAACCCATTTCTATGGATTTTTACCAAAATTTCAATAACTCTTTAAAATTCTTGTGTATCTACGTGATACTTTGGTCTAACTTGATGGTGATGAACTCCTGGAAACATCCCATGATCTTCATCACATGAATTTCCAGATTTCATATGAAGAAGATGATGAATAGTGGAGTTCTTACCTTGATTCTAAGAAATCTTCAATTCCTTCTTCCAATTCTTGAAAAATCTTCTAAACCTCTTCTTCTTCCCGTATCTCCTTGCTCTCTCTCGATATGTCTACAAGTTTCTGGAGAATGAGTGATAAATCACTCATTTATGTTTATTTTTATTTATAAAAATTTTGCAAATTTGGTCCCTAAGCTTGCATTCTTTAGACTTTTGACACTAACACTTATGTTGGCCACTTGGAACTATAATTCTTGCATTTTAGTCCTAAATCATAAATAAAGTTTGTATTAATTTCCACATTTGGTCAAATGACCAATTTACCCTTTATGTGAAAAATGACTAAATTACCCCTTTCAACCAAAATTTCTCATATTATTACATATAAAGCTTTAAAGTACACACATCTTATATTACATATTTATATAGTAAAGTTTTGGTCGTTTCAACTACCTCCCCCTAATTAAGATTCCGTCCTCGGAATCGCTTCATAATCTGTAAAATTAGGGTATCTTCTTTTCATGCTTTCCAAGGTTTCCCAAGTTAAATCTGAACCCAGTGAATGCTTCCACTTGACCAATACCAGATCAATCTCTCTATTCCTTAATTTCTTGGTTTTCACCTCCAACATCGCCTCTGGTTCTTCAACTAGTCTGTTGGGTGCTTCCACTCTTACTTCTTCTAAAGGAATGGTTAATTCCTTCTTTCCAAAGTACTTCTTAAGATAGCATACATGAAATGTATCATGTATTCCCCTGAGTTCTTGTGGCAACTCCAGCTTGAAGGCTTGTAAACCAATTCTTTTCAGTATTTTGAAGGGTCCAATGTATCTTGGACTTAACTTCCCTTTCTTGCCAAATCTTATCACCCCTTTCCAAGGTGATACTTTTATCATCACCAAATCGCCTTCTTTTAGATCATATGGTCTTTTCTTCAAATTTGAGTAGCTTCTTTGGCGATCTTGCGCGGCTTTCATGTTGGACTGTATTACACCAATCTTTTCATTTGTCATTCTTACAATTTCTGGTCCAGTGAGTTTTGCTTCACCTGCTTCTAACCAACACACTGGGGTTCTACATTTTCTACCGTATAAGGCTTCAAAAGGCGGCATCTTGATGCTTGAGTGGTAACTATTGTTATACGAGAATTCTACTAATGGTAGGTGCTGGTCCCAATTACCTCCAAAATCGATAGCACACGATCTCAACATATCCTCCAAGGTCTGGATAGTACGTTCGCTTTGCCCATCTGTCTGAGGGTGATAGGCTGTACTCATCTTGATTCGTGTCCCCATCTTTTCTTGTAGAGAATCCCAGAAATTTGACGTGAATCGAGGATCTCTATCTGAGACTATGGACAAAGGTGCTCCATAACGTCTGATCACTTCATCGATGTATAACTGGGCTAATTCTCCAAGTGAGGCAGTTTCTTTCATTGCGAGGAATAGGGCACTTTTAGTCAATCTGTCAACAATGACCCATATACTATCGTGTCCTCTTCGTGTTCTCGGCAGCCCCATGACAAAATCCATGGTTAGTTCTTCCCATTTCCCTTCTGGTATCTGTAATGACTGCGCATTACCATACGGTACCTGATGTTCTGCTTTTACTTGTGCACAAGTGTCACAGTGGGATATGTACTTTGCTATTCTCTTCTTCATTCCTGGCCACCAATAATGCTGCTTCAAATCTTGATATGTTTTTGTACTTCCAGGATGTATAGAATACTTGGATTTGTGAGAATCGTCCAAGATTATCTTTCTAGTTGCCCCATACTTAGGGACCCAAATACGTCCCTTAAAAGTACGTAACCCGAGAGTATTCACTTCAAACATCACCTTTTTCCCAAGCTTTTCTTTCTTTATGTTCTCTTCAGTTAAAGCATCGTCTTGTGCTTCTTTAATCTTTTGAATTAAAGTTGAGATCACTTCAATTCGCATGGATCTTCCTTTAATAACTTTTTCACGAACCTTTCGGCTTAACGCATCGGCTACTACATTAGCTTTTCCTTCATGGTAAATTATCTCACAATCATAATCATTCACCAACTCAATCCACCTTGTCTGTCGTAGATTCAATTCTTTCTGAGTGAAAAGATATTTTAGACTTTTATGATCTGTATATATCTTGTATTTCGTCCCATACAGATAGTGCCTCCAAATCTTCAATGCAAACACAATTGCAGCCAATTCTAGACCATGAGTAGTGTAACGTGTTTCTGCATCTTTTAGCTGTCTAGAAGCATAGGCGATAACTTTGCCCTGTTGCATAAGTACACAACCAAGTCCTCTATTAGACGCATCGCTGTATACTACAAACTCTTCTGTGCCTTCTGGTAGAGATAATACTGGGGCTTCACACAGCTTCTTCTTTAATATATCAAAAGCTTCTTGTTGTTTTTCTCCCCAGACAAACTTCACTTCCTTCCGCGTTAGCTGCGTCAATGGCACTGCTATTTTAGAAAAATCTTGGATAAACCGTCGGTAATAACCGGCTAATCCAAGAAAACTCCTAACTTCTGTAGGTGTCTTCGGTGCATCCCATTTCATTACCGCTTCTATTTTAGCTGGGTCCACTTTAATACCTTCAGCTGAAACCACATGACCCAAAAATTGAACTTCCCGCAACCAAAAATCACACTTTGACAACTTCGCGTATAACTGTTCATTCTTCAAAGTACGCAACACTTCACGCAGGTGCACTTCATGCTCCGCCTCACTTTTCGAATAAACTAAAATATCATCAATGAAAACGATGACAAATCTGTCAAGAAATGGTTTACAGACCCTATTCATAAGGTCCATAAACACAGCTGGGGCATTAGTGAGACCAAATGGCATCACTAAAAATTCATAGTGGCCATATCGGGTTCGGAATGCAGTTTTACATACATCTTCATCTTTCACCCGAACTTGATGATATCCAGAACGAAGATCAATTTTAGAGAAATAACTAGCTCCCTGCAACTGATCAAATAAATCATCAATTCGAGGCAAAGGGTATCGATTCTTGATTGTCACCTTATTAAGCTCGCGGTAATCTATACACATACGCATAGTACCGTCCTTCTTTTTGACAAATAACACTGGAGCTCCCCAAGGAGAAGAGCTGGGACGAATAAACCCCTTGTCAAGAAGTTCTTGCACCTGAGACATAAGTTCTCTCATCTCTGTAGGAGCAAGACGGTATGGTGCCCGAGCAATGGGACCCGCTCCAGGAACCAGATCAATACGAAATTCAACTTGCCTAATGGGTGGTAACCCAGGTAAGTCATCAGGAAAAACTTCAGGGAACTCATTGACCACTTTTATATCTTCCATCTTTTGTTTCTCTTTCTTCCCATTCATCACATAGGCGATAAATGATTCACATCCCTTATGGATACATTTACGGGCTTTAATAGCAGTAATGAGACTTTGCATGTTCTTCCGGCGTTCCCCGTATATATAAACTTTACTACCGTCAGGCATTTTGATCGATACTATTCGTTTTCCACAGAGAATTTTAGCATTATGAGCTCCAAGCCAATCCATTCCAATAACGATATCAAATCCTTTAATCCCGATAGGTAGCAAGTTTGCCTTTAGGATTCGCCCATTAATTTCTACCGGACATTCCTCATACACATGACGTACTGTAACTAGTTCCCCATTCGCGACTTCTATTACACATGTATCATCTAATGGTTTCATTGACATGTTCAGAAGCTTACTAAAGTCATGGGATACAAAAGAGAAATGTGCTCCAGAATCAAAAAGAACGTAAGCAGGTTGTGAGTTAACAATGAGTGTACCTGCAACCACATCCTGGTCTTCTTTAGCCTCATCAAGAGTCATCTGAAATGCTCTGCCTTTCGTCTTTGCTGGCTCTGTCTTCTTATTGCATGCAGTAGAAACTAACGTCTCATTCTTCTTCTTGGGACAAAATGTCTCGTGAGACAAAATGTCTCGTGAGCATTATGTGTTTAAACCCAAAACAGTTTACCAATTATATCATTATTCTTTAAATTTCCAATTTTACATTTCCTGTGAGCGCACCCACAGGTATTCCTTATTTCGTGATGGTACATTCCTACGAGCGTACCCGTAGGTTTTATACGAGACGCACCCGTATAACTACTTCCCCAATAGCATGAAACGGATTCATCTATCAGGGTAAGACAACTACTTCGCGACGGGAGGTACCATCCCAGTAGTGTCTTATTGCCACCCCTACCGCAGCAGGCCGTGGTCTTTATCCGGATACTAAAGCAACTTATCATCATGAGCCAATCACATTATTAGTCACTTCATTTCTGATTTCATTTCTTTCACATTATAACCATACTTTCCATAAAATACTTTGACTCCAAAACATTTTTAAATAAAGTTCAATTCGCTATGTACTCGAAAATCCACATAACACTCACCTTGATTCTACTACGATTCACTAGGCTTCACGTACGCCTTTTCCCTTCCCGTGCTCACCAACGTTCGAAGCACCACCTATACGAGTAGTATATATAAATACGCAATATAATTAACTCTATAATGCTTAAGTCTCAAATGACATAACTCCGAGTTATAATAAATGTATAACTAGTAATAAGCTCGTTTTATCGTTTTCTCCGAAATACGCGTATTCTGCTACAGTACCCCCGAGGGGTCGTATTTCAGTTCCGACTCGTTTCCATGAAATCTTAAACCATATTAGACTTGTGTTTCAAATTTGGAGTTCATTGGACAAGTCTAGCTCAAATTCCAAAATCAAGTTTTAACATGAATAGTGATTTCGCCACTGCCGCTACATTGACTTTTCCGCAAGGTCGGATTACGGATTTGACCATTCCCGACATGTTCTTATACCATTATAGGGTTATGGCTAAAGTTTCAGGTCAATCGGACATGTCTAGCTATGGTTTCTAGCGTTTGGAATATTTGAAATTTTTAACAATTTTGGTCCCTGTCTGAAGGCGCACTGCGCCTGGCTAGGGGCGCACTGCGCCTGGGCGCACCCCGCCCTGGTCCTGGGCGCACTGCGCCTGGCGCCTGGGCAGTGGCCTGATCAGTCGTGATTTGTGCACTGTAGCAAGCAGTTTTCACCCATTAAGTCCTTATTTCAGTTCTTATTCGTATGGGGTTTGTTCTAGGACCAAAACCCTTGACTAATAACAAGTTTTAAGCTATTAAAATCGATTGAATCCATCATATACATGAATTGAAGTTCTTGACCAAACTTGAAAATTATCAATTATAGCAACTTACTTCCATGTTTTTGAGTTAAGTTCTTAACTAATGGCTTATTGTAAGCATTAGCTACTTAACCCACATGATTTATAACTGCAATTGCAGTTTCAATTCCATCCAAAGACCAGATGAAGAACACCCCCAAAAACTAGGTTAAAGCAAAGGAATTCATACCTTCTCTAGCTTTGGAATCACCAATTCCAATTCTTTGCTTGATTCCCTTGGCCAATTCTTGTTCTCTGCTTCTTCTTCTCGTGATGTTCCTGCACACCTCCAGTTCTCTCTCGTGCTCTCTAGATGTTTCTAACTTATGAGAGAATAACTCTCATATTTCATATATATATATATATATATATATATATATATATATATATATATATATATATATATATATATATATATATATATATATATATATATATATATATATATATATATATATATATATATATATATATTTAATGTTTATAAATTAGTTGCATTTTAGTCCCCAAATCTTCATATTTCTTTCCAAAAGTGGTCCTAAAACCATAAACCTTGCAAGCAATGTTCTAATAACTACTAACTTGACATTTTTGGTCATTTTCATGCCAAATGACCAATTTTCCCTTTTTGGTCAAATTTTACTATTCACGTGGCAAAACTTCAAATTTCTCATAAACTTTTATTTCTCCTTATATTAATACACATTATTACACATAATAGTCGTACAACGTGACAAAAGACGGTTTTACCCTTTTTGACTTTTTCGCGGGTTCTTACAGTCACCCCTCCTTAAGCGGATTCCGTCCTCGGAATCTTTTAGTAATCCGTGGAATTCGGATATCTTCTCTTCATTTCTTGTAACGTTTCCCAAGTCATGTTTGACCCTAAGGGATGCTTCCACTTGACTAGTACAAGGTCAATCTCTTTGTTTCTTAGCTTTTTGGTCTGCATCTCTAGAATCGCTTTAGGTTCTTCAATCATTTTGCTGGGAGTCTCCACTCTCAAATCCGTATACGGTATTACTAGCTCTTCTTTACCAAAATACTTCTTCAAGTAGTATACATGAAAAGTATCATGTATTCCACTAAGTTCGGGTGATAACTCCAGCTTGAATGTCTGTAACCCAACTTTCTTCAAAATTCTAAAAGGTCCAATATACATTGGACTCAGCTTTTCTCTCTTGCCAAATCTAACCACTCCTTTCTATGGCGACACTTTTATCATCACTAAATCCCCTTCTTGCAAGTCGTATGGTCTCTTCTTTAGATTCGAGTAACTCCTTTGCCGATCTTGTGCTGCTTTCATGTTGGCTTGGATTACTCCGATCTTCTCATTTGTCACTCTAACAATCTCTGGCCCTGTAAGTTTAGTCTCACCCGCCTCCGACCAGCATAGAGGAGTTTTACACTTTCTACCGTACAGTGCCTCAAAAGGTGGCATTTTAATGCTAGAATGGTAACTATTGTTGTATGCAAACTCCACTAATGGCAGGTGTTCGTCCCAACTTCCTCCAAAATCCATCACGCATGACCGTAGCATGTCTTCTAATGTCTGGATTGTTCGTTCACTTTGACCATCTGTTTGTGGATGGTACGCTGCACTTAGCTGAATCCTTGTCCCCATTTTCTCTTGTAAAGCTCTCCAGAAGTTAGAGGTAAATCTGGGGTCTCTGTCTGACACGATAGACAACGGTGCACCATATCTTCTTAACACTTCATCTATATACAACTGGGCTAGTTGCTCCAATGGAGTAGCTTCTTTTTTTTTTAACTAGAAACAGTGCACTCTTGGTCAATCGGTCCACTATGACTCACATACTATCATACCTCCTTCTCATTCTCAATAGCCTGACAATTAAGTTCATAGTTACATCTCCCCACTTTCCGGCTGGAATGAGCAAAGACTGGGCATCTCCATGCGGGACTTGATGTTCCGCCTTGACTTGACTCTTCGAAAATCAACTTTCTCAAATTTCCTGCTGTCAGCACCCAAATGTGGGTTCTATAAGTCTTTAACTCTTGTCTACTTACTTCAAACTGCATGTCTTCCTCGTTTTTCATCTTTCAAGTCTATGCTTTTTCCAACTTTTTGTTGGACTGCTTTAACATGTTCTACAATACTGGACACTAGTTCTATATATATATATTAATCTTGCATTGATTCTTTTCTCTGAAATCTTTCTACTCAATGCATCTGCTGCTACCCTTCCTTGCCTGAATGGTATACAATCTCGCAAACATAATCACTGATCAACTCTAACTATCTTTTTTGTCTTATGTTCAACTCTATTTGAGTGAGCACACACTGCAAACTCTTGTGATCAGTGAATAGCTTGCGCTTTGTTCCATACAGGTAATGCCTCCAAATTTCAAGGCAAATACTATCGCTATTAGCTTTTTATCATAGGTAATATACTTCGTTTCTAGGCTTTCAACTATTCGGAAGCATATGCTATACTCTTACTCGTCTGCATCTATACACAGCTAAACCCTCTATGTGAGGCATTGTTGTATACTTCATAATCTTCTGTCCTATCTGGTAACATAAGGACAGACGCATTACTCGACTTCTCTTTTAATATAATAAAAGCTTTTACTTATTTTTCTTACTTAAGTAAATTTCATATTTTAAATTTACTTTCTCTCTTTATTTTAGAAGCTCTCTCACTTCATACTTTAGTATAGAAAATTGACTCTCCAACAGTCAATCTACATTTCTAACTACTTCTTTCTTGTCATTAGACTCAGATCTCATATATATATATATATATATATATATATATATATATATATATATATATATATATATATATATATATATATATATATATATATATATATATTTATATACATGTATATTTACACGATATCTACCCACTTCATATTTATACATTTCTTTAGAAGTTTTACAACTTCGTATATCTACATATACCAGGGGAATTGACTTTTCAAAAGTCAATCGTTATTCTTGTTTCTTTCATCTTTCACTTTCAAAGAATTTTCTTATTCTTTCTCTCCTTTTTCTGTGTCTTTACTATCAATTTTCTTATATTCTCATAAGGTTATTACCTTATCATCTTGTTACTTGCATGTATTACTTTTATAAATACATGACTAGTATTACTTTTCACTTATATTATTTTTATCGTTCGACATATTAACGATCTAAATACTTCTTCCATTTTTATCATTTAGGAGATTTCAATCTCTTTTACTCATTATACTTTCTACTATAATCATACCTTTTCATTTCTCAGCTTTCTTACTGTACTCTTATGAGTACACTTCTTATCTTCTTAGGTACCCCATGTACTATTCCCATCTTATTACTTAGGTTTCCATATTATTATTATTATTATTATTATTATTTTTAGTTCTTATTTCTCATGCTATTGCTTAGTTTAGCATTCTATCTCTTGTTTACTCTTCACTTACTATGGCTAATGCCAATATAACTTTTTACTTCTCTTTTATCTTGACTGTACTGTAATCATATTTCAATAAAAATTGACATTTCTGTCTCAACAATTTCTTGTTTCCTCTCATTATATGTATTAAACATACACTACGTTCATAATCGTATAGATTACCTCAAAAAAATTTTTATTAACAATTAGTCTTCATATATTTTTACTTATAACTTTCTAAGTTTGATACCCAGGATTTCTTTTATTATTCTTTTTACCACTTCTCTCTATGTGTCATAAGGCTATATGCCCAACACATTGCATTGTCCTTTTATTTAAATTTCATTTCTTTACTCTCTTTATTTTTATGTATCTTAAAGCGATACATACTATACATTTTTTTTGATAGTTACTAGTCATATACTGTCCATTTCTCTATTCCATAGCTACCTTTTCTCATCTCTTCCTCTTAGGAGTTATCTCTTTATTTTAACTCTTATTTCATATTTGACTCTTTGTCTAAAACTTATCTGAATATTCACTTTTTCTCTTTAGTTCATAATAATTTTTTTTATGACTCTCAGTCATTTTTCTCACATTCTTTCAGTTACCTTTTTATCATTCCCAATTTGTCTTGTTCATACTTTATATATAGTCACTAAATTTGATTTCAAATGACCATTTCTTTGATAACCGTCTTTATATTCGTCTCATTACTTGTCTTATCTTTAACTATCCACTTAACCTTTGATTAGGTATTAAATCTCTGTTTCTCAACTCATTCTCTTGCATTATAAAAATGCAACATATTCATAGTTTTCTTTTTAACAAATTTTATTACTTTCTTATTCAGACAACTTACCTTGTTTTTATTGCTTACTATAATATGTTTCAGACTTAGTTATTTACTTCATTTATTAGATATCTGTATTAGTCACATTACTTTCAAATTTGGAAGTCATAACTTCCCATTTCTTATATTTTCATTTCTGTCTTGGATTCCTCTTCTAATACTTGATTAAGTATTTTGCTTTCATTTTATACTATTTTATTTGCTCACGACTTTTATATACATACTTTAATCTCCTGGTTGTCCATGAACAACTCATCATACCACTTCTTACTATTTATACTTTAAATTGAGTTAGTCTACAATTACAGCCAACTCACTTCTTTTTATTCTTTCTACTTATATGTTTTCATTCTTCTTTCTTATATGAATTTCATTCATGTATATGTACTCATATTCTTTTTCCAATCTTTCTTTCTTTGGTCACCATAGTGACATTACTCTTATTATTTTTTTTTATTCTATAAGCATAATTCATTTCCGTTAGACAACAGAAATGTTCAGTTATACTCTTATTTTATAACTGTACTATACACTTCATTACTTCTATTAACATTTTCAATACATTTACACATTCTAGCCATATCTCTTTTATTGATTTCTGTCATACTTTACATTATTTCTCATATTATACGGTGGTCATCACAACCACAAATTCAAACTTTTCTCCTTCATTACTTTGGCATCCTTATCATCTTATTTTCAGAGCACTTTACTCATATTTTCTTATGTCTTATTACGTATACTTTATACTGACTCATATAGAGTATGGGATTTTTCCCTATATATTTCATATTTGCTACCTTGTCGTTAACACTTTTTCTTTTGTACTGTATTATTTCTAGTCATACTGGATGTTCTTCCATAGGTATACGGAATCTATACCCTTCAAACCTCTTACACTTATCTCTTACAGCTTCACATGATTCTTGTGTGGTTCCACCAGACTCAAATGTATATCCTGTGATTATGATAGTACGGGCCCATATTATTATAACCACCTATACACATTTGCTTCCAGTTTTACCACTAAGACTCATGTTCCACTGTTGTGATTTTACTCCCATTTCTACTTATTCCCTACATTATACCCAAATAGGTGCTCTAATCTCCTACACAGTTTAAGTCTAGGTTCAAATTCTGACACCTAGTTCGCTTAAACTATGGCTCTGATACCAAATTGTAACACCCCAATTTTCACACAATTTTTTTTTACAAACTTTATTACAACGTTTGAAAACAAACCAAGTATTTTCATTACAAATGGGGTATCACGAATTTGTTTCACAAACACGGTTCAAACCTGTTTATCATACATCTTTCACATTAACAAATGTTACGGTCCCACACCCGACTCTTCTAACGCCCCTCCGATTTACCTGAGTACATAGCATTTAAAACAAATACGTGAGACAAAATGTCTCGTGAGCATAATGTGTTTAGACCCAAAACAGTTTACCAATTATATCATTATTCTTTAAATTTCCAATTTTACATTTCCTGTGAGCGCACCCACAGGTATTCCTTATTTCGTGATGGTACATTCCTACGAGCGTACCCGTAGGTTTTATACGAGACGCACCCGTATAACTACTTCCCCAATAGCATGAAACGGATTCATCTATCAGGGTAAGACAACTACTTCGCGACGGGAGGTACCATCCCAGTAGTGTCTTATTGCCACCCCTACCGCAGCAGGCCGTGGTCTTTATCCGGATACTAAAGCAACTTATCATCATGAGCCAATCACATTATTAGTCACTTCATTTCTGATTTCATTTCTTTCACATTATAACCATACTTTCCATAAAATACTTTGACTCCAAAACATTTTTAAATAAAGTTCAATTCGCTATGTACTCGAAAATCCACATAACACTCACCTTGATTCTACTACGATTCACTAGGCTTCACGTACGCCTTTTCCCTTCCCGTGCTCACCAACGTTCGAAGCACCACCTATACGAGTAGTATATATAAATATGCAATATAATTAACTCTATAATGCTTAAGTCTCAAATGACATAACTCCGAGTTATAATAAATGTATAACTAGTAATAAGCTCGTTTTATCGTTTTCTCCGAAATACGCGTATTCTGCTACAGTACCCCCGAGGGGTCGTATTTCAGTTCCGACTCGTTTCCATGAAATCTTAAACCATATTAGACTTGTGTTTCAAATTTGGAGTTCATTGGACAAGTCTAGCTCAAATTCCAAAATCAAGTTTTAACATGAATAGTGATTTTCGCCACTGCCGCTACATTGACTTTTCCGCAAGGTCGGATTACGGATTTGACCATTCCCGACATGTTCTTATACCATTATAGGGTTATGGCTAAAGTTTCAGGTCAATCGGACATGTCTAGCTATGGTTTCTAGCATTTGGAATATTTGAAATTTTTAACAATTTTGGTCCCTGTCTGAAGGCGCACTGCGCCTGGCTAGGGGCGCACTGCGCCTGGGCGCACCCCGCCCTGGTCCTGGGCGCACTGCGCCTGGCGCCTGGGCAGTGGCCTGATCAGTCGCGATTTGTGCACTGTAGCAAGCAGTTTTCACCCATTAAGTCCTTATTTCAGTTCTTATTCGTATGGGGTTTGTTCTAGGACCAAAACCCTTGACTAATAACAAGTTTTAAGCTATTAAAATCGATTGAATCCATCATATACATGAATTGAAGTTCTTGACCAAACTTGAAAATTCTCAATTATAGCAACTTACTTCCATGTTTTTGAGTTAAGTTCTTAACTAATGGCTTATTGTAAGCATTAGCTACTTAACCCACATGATTTATAACTGCAATTGCAGTTTCAATTCCATCCAAAGACCAGATGAAGAACACCCCCAAAAACTAGGTTAAAGCAAAGGAATTCATACCTTCTCTAGCTTTGGAATCACC